>APFE030279974.1:542003-570467 GCA_000404065.3 Pinus taeda | reverse complement strand
CTTTATACAAAAAAACTCCAGTCTTGTATGTCGGCTTAAGAAATCCCTTTATGGTCTCAAGCAAGCTCCTCGGGCTTGGTATGCCAAAATGGATAGCTTTCTTTTAGAATCTAGCTTTTCTAGGTGTCATTCTGATAATACTGTTTACACCAAGAAAGTGGGCAAGTCTCTTATCATTCTTGTTCTTTATGTTGATGATCTTATCCTCACTGGTAGCGATCCCAACCTTATCAACCATGTGAAGTCCAGCCTTCAAAAGAAGTTTGAAATGACAGACTTAGGACACTTGCATTATTTTCTTGGTCTTCAAGTCTTGCAATCCAAGGAAGGTATATCCCTTTCCCAATCCAGGTATGCCTATGATCTTCTACGCCATTTTCACATGGAAGACTGTAAGCCAACTCCTTCTCCCTTTTAGTCTGGAGTCAAACTTTCAGCCACTTGTACTTCCCCTGAAGTTGATGCTACCTTATATCGTCAACTTGTAGGAAAACTTTTGTATCTAACCCATACACGTCCTGACCTTTCCTTTGTTGTTGGCCTTCTTGCTCGGTTTATGCAAAACCCACGTGAAAGTCATTGGAAAGCAGCTAAAAGAATACTTTGTTATGTTCAAGGCACCATTCAGTTTGGAATTCATTACAGTGCCAAAGCATCTACTCTATCGGTTGGTTTCACTGATTCTGATTGGGTTGGTGACCCTGATGATCGTAAGTCTACTGCCGTTTATGTGTTCACTCTTGGTTCAAGATCTATTACATGGGCTTGCAAGAAACAAGGTGCCATTTCTCTTTCTTCAGCAGAAGCAGAGTATCGTGGTGTCGTAGAAGCTAGTAAGGAAGCCTGGTGGCTTCGTCAGATCCTATCAGAGTTTGGCTTTTAGCAGCAGCGTCCGACTACACTTTGATGTGATAATCAAAGTGCCATTCAACTATGCAAAGATCTAGTTTAACATCATCATAACAAACACATTGAACTACACATGCACTTCATCAGAAAGCTCATTCATGACCATGTTCTTGAAGTGCAATATTGTTCAACAGATGATCAAGTTGCAGACATCTTTATAAAGGCTCTCACAGAGGCAAAGTTTACTAAACTTCGATTTATGGTTGGAGTTCAGGAAGTTGTCACTAAGGGGGGATAGGCTCTAGGTGCCTCCTTCCTTCTCCTATTGTGTCATATTTGTAAATCCTTCAATCCTATCCCAAGTTGTTCTTAAGGGGGGATGTTAGGATATTCCGACACATAGGAATTAGTTAAGTTCAACTTGGTCTAGTATAGAGTTAGGTATAGAGTTAGGTAAAGTGTGTTTCTTTACCGTTGTACATTTTGTAACTTACAATCCGAGGTCACGATATGTAGTGATCCGACGGTTCATTCTCTCCTCGGTATTACAGACACTTGATCCGTGGCTTGACACCCGATTGGTCCATGATCTCTATTTAAAGAGCATGGAGAGTCATTTGTAGGTTAACTGTTCATGAGAGAAGCTTATGTAAAATTTCATTCTTTTATTAATAAATTGCCTGAAGTGGCCGCGTTGGCTCAAGCCGTGGACAATTTCCCTCTTTGAGGGTTTTAACCACGTCAAAAATACTGGTGTATTGATCTGTGATCTGTTTGTGAGCGGTGTCCTTTGGTGTTCTGTCTAAGGAACTTACCCTGTAAGTTCCTACATTCTTCACATGCCTACTTGTCAAGTGAAATATTAGTGTTACCAGCACGTTGGAATGTTTCCCCGGGATTTATTAGACCAAATGGCATGTTTCTAGAAGAAAATGTACCTCAAGTAGTGGTAAAGGCAGTCTTATACCTATCCTCTTTAGTAACCAACGCCTCACTGTAACCTTAAAAACCATCTAACATGGACATCATACTTGCACCCCTAACAAGTTGGAGAACATGCTCCATGTTGGGTAAAGCATAATTATCTCTAATAGAAGCAATGTTTCAATTACAAAGATCAATGCATATGTGAAATTCACTATTTGTTTTCCTTAGCAAAACTATCTTCCCCACCCAACTGAAATACCAAACAGGAATGATAATTTGTGCCTCCACAAACTTCTGTATTTCTCTTTGAATAAAAGGAGCAACCTTTGTGTTCATGTATCTTTGTCTCTATTGGAAAGGTTTAGAATCCTCTATCAAAGGGATTTTGTGCTTCATAATTTTTAGGTCATATGTCATTAGTTCATCATAGGAACAAGTAAAAACGTCCTTGTACTCGTGCACCAATGTTTCCAACTTTCATTTTTTGTGTGATGTACACTCTTGGTTAATTTTAATCATGTCTGGAAATTCATTGGAGCCAATATTGACTTCTACCACTTTCTCTTTTGCAAAAGGTTTATTAGTTCTCTTATAGGTATCAAATCTATCAAACACTTTTCCTAGGGGAACCAATCCCTTAGGAATCCTGTTTACTCTTAATTGAATGCTACATACTTGTTCATTTTCATTTTCTTGTACATAATCTATTACATGACAAGAAAATTCATCAAAACAACTTAAAAAATTGAAAATATGAAGTTTGTCCACAAAAACTTGCCATGATCCAATATTATTTGGAATTTCAAGTTGAAGAATTACCTCTACTACATATCTAGTGTGTGGTATTGGTATGTATGGACTAAAAGCTAAACCAGAAGAAGCCATATAATCTACCATTGCGTTCAATCTCCTTTGTATAGCAACACTGTTAAATGTGAAAAAAAATCAATTTCATCCGACACTGCATTCCTATAGTGCTTAAATCTTGGATTCTTAGCATCATATTAATCTCTTACCTAGTTCACTATTAATCAGAATCCCCAAAAGCCTTCAAACATCTAATTCCCTTTTTCTTTGCTTCTTCCAATCTAAGTATCAGAGCCTCAAATTCTTCAACGTTATTTATGCAATTAAATTCAAGACGAAATGGAATACGAGATTAAATACCTGAAGGGGAGACACAATATAACCTTACTCCAACATCTACACTTGCTCAAGCTCCATTAAAATACATGGTCCACAAACCTTTTATAAGCTTTGCATCTAGTGAGATGTGTTGAAATTCTATGCCAAGTGCAATAGAATATAATTTTTTGCTCCATAATTACTTCCTAATGATTTTCAAACATTATTTTATGCCATTGCTATCATTGAATGATTATACTCAGAATATCTCAATGGTAAATGCAACGAAAACAATAAAAATCATAGAAAGACATCCATGCACAATAGACACAAAATTTTCACCTAGGAAACCCAACCTTGGGAGAAAACCCAACAATTTTTTCTAGGAGAAATTTGTCTTTTTCAGCAAAGTTACAAATCATAAATCTGTCTAGAAATCTGTGCCAATATATTAGTCAAAATATCAATCAAACCTAGTCAAACAACTATTGGTCAATGTTGGTCAAACTAGTCAAAATAATCAGAAGTCAACACTCGTCAAACCACTGCCTATGGTCAACCCGCACATGCGGCCCTATGGCTAGTCAAATTGAGGTCAAATCCACACGTGCAGACTGCGGTCAAGCTGCATCAAACCCTCGATCAACGTTGTACAAACTATGGTCAAATTTAAGGTCAAACTACTCGTTCAACACAACTCAAAGTTCGGTAAAATAGTCAACTTCTCTCACACATGTGGCTAGTCAAGCTACTCGTCAAACTCAACCTGTTCTTCTCTGGTGTCACCCAGCCACACTGGCCCGCAACTCCACGCGTCCGTAGGCTACGTTCACTGTTTGGCTTTTACGACGTGTCCGCTGTTGGTGATATTTTGTGTTTTGTATGCAAGTTGGTCCGTTGATATTTTGGTGTTGGTTAATGGAATGAGTAATGCTGCATTTAATGTCCACCCACTCGCCTCGGGCTTGTCTCCTCGACCCGTTGTTTGGCCCAAACGCTTTGTTTCTCGGACATTCGAGATTGTTCTACCCGTCGAGAGGTTGCTATGAGGGTTTTGAGAGCTGTTTTGTGAAATCCTTGTTCAGGTGAGTATGGCGATTCCTGGTTCGCCTCCAGGTAAGTTTATGGGTTTAACTCGGTCTGTCTGGCTTGGTTGTAAACTCATGGAAGACTTTCTCTGGTGGTTCGTTGTCATTCTGATTCTGGTGTGCTCACTCGGCTCCTTTTCACCTGGTAAGGTTCTTGTATCGTTATGCTCTTTGGAAACTCCGGCCCGTCAGGGAACTGCTTTCTAGTTTTGTTTCTTCACCTCTGTTTATGTTTGGCCGTATTTACTGGGATTTTCGCTGCCTCGGTCACTGTTCTGTGCACAAAATAATATCAGTTCTCGTCGTCTTGGATTCAGGGGACATTATGGTGGTTGTTCGCGGTAACAGGTAATGAAACCCTTCCTTGATTCAAATCATCCTCTTCGTTATATCGATGCTAACCAACCTCGTTCCTTCGGTCTCATATCCGTCAGTTTGCTTGGCAACGACTCTGCTCTTCGAGCCCTGGTCCGCTTGCTCAGTTAAGATGTGGAAACCCTCTCGTTTTTTTATACAGGGTTCGTCTCTGGTTCATTTACTATGCATGCGTGTTGATATGTAATCGTTTGTATGTGCAGGGCTGCAATTTGACCTGGGTATGTGGGCTCTTCCGTTTTCAACTTCCCTACGATGGCGAACCTGCCGGTAGGCTCTGGCTCTTCAAGTTGTTTATGTATTGTTAAGGTTCTGGGTCCTGTAGGGGAATGGTTTCCGTCCACTGTTGCTCTTATCTGTGTTTATTGTATCTTCTGAAAGCTTTAGTTCGGTCCGGTTATGATCACTGTTTGTCGACAAGAAATATGGGTCACTGTACCCAAAACCTAGACTAGGGTTTTGCCCGCTTTGGTCACGAGACTTGATTTTTTTTATTATATTACAGGAGATACTATGGATGTATATGTTTCGATTAACAATAAAGATAATACAGTTTTTGATCTTTACTATTCCACTTATGATAATTATGAAAAGTGTTTGATGAGGTACCTCTGTTGTGGGTTGTTCTTCCGTGTGTTGTTTCCTGTTTGCTCACGTTTGTTTATTATTCCTCGGTCCTCGGACTGTTGCTCCACTTGCTGATTACTTCTCTGTAGACGGACGTTTGTCCAAACTTGAAATTATCTGCTTGTTAAATGAGTGCACAGTAGGATCACGACTCGTGTGATGCTCATAGTTTGTTCTGTATTAATGTTATAAATGAAATTTACAATATTAAAAGAGTTTGACAATGAATGCAGATGAACAATAGTAGAAGAGATCTTTCTCTCTGTATTTTCTTATTTCTTCAATATGAAATTGTTGAACCTTGCTTTTGCTTTACATTCCTGTTCTTATACATTTTTTTTATTACAGTTGATTACAGTTAATTGAAACTGTCATGGATTTCAGTTGGTCAGTCTTGACATGGTTGATAACCACAGTTCGGTTGATATTACAAGATTTATTTAGACAGTTTGTCTTTTTCCTTCTAAATTGACAAATTACTTCCCAATTATTGTTTTATTACTGTTTGGACTGTAATAGTTCTAACTGTCTATTTAACTTTGACTTAACACAACAACTCAGAAATGAAACAAATTAATAATCCTACCTTATGACCTCATGTACTAAAATAAAATAAAAAACAATCCAGATGATCAACAACCTTCAAACCTGGCTGAGACTTCACCCGGTCATGGTGAGCTAGATGCTCCTGCATCAGGCTCCCGGGGCAAAAAGAAATCATGGCTCCGGTCCATGAGCTTCTCGACAGAAGTACCTGTCTGTTCGATCTGCCTGGCATCAAGCCACGAACTATCCTCAATTGGACGGTTCTTCCACTTGACCAAGTATTGTAAGTATTCCTTCCGCCGAGTTCGTTTAGCCACCTGAGTGTCGAGAATGCTCTTGATCTCGGGAGGTTGAACGTAAGACATCTCTATCTTCCAAGCTTCTCCTTCGTCCTAGGTGTTTCGTGTGGGTCGCGTGGTTTCATCTTCTTCCTTCTCCCCTGGGTCAACCGCGTAGGGAAACAGGTCTGCTACATTAAAAATAGGCGAAATGCCTATTCCTGGTGGCAACTGGATCTCATAGGCATTTGCTGAAAACTTCCGAAGGATTCTACAGGGTCCTATCTTCTTGTACTTTAATTTACTGTACGTACCTTTAGGAAAACGTTCCTTGCGCAAATGTGCAAGGACTTCGTCTCCTACATTGTACTGTACCTCCCTTCACCACAAATCTACTTTTTGTTTGTACTTTAAGTTGCTGTCCTGCAATTTAAGTTTCACCTGTTCATGCAAATCCCTCATCGCGTTAGCGAAATCTTCTCCATCTGCGCTTCGCCTTTCTTGCAGTCCAAGATCCCACAGTTCATGCACTCCACGAGGATGCATGTCGTACAGGATTTGGAAAGGGCTCAAGCTTGTGTTGCGGTTAGGTGAATCGTTGTAAGCGAATTCTGCCTGTGCCAGCACTCGATACCACATCCGCGAATTCTCTCCCACTAGACTTCGTAGCAAATTCCCTAAACTCCTGTTTACAACTTTTGTTTGTCCATCCCTCTGCGGATGGTAAGCAGAACTGTAACTTAGCTGAGTATCTATCTTCTTCCACAGGGTACGGCAAAAATGTCTCGTAAACTTCACGTCCCTATCTGACAAGATGGATTTGGGTAATCCGTGTAACCTGACGATCTCATTAAAAAACAAGTGAGCCATGTGGGTGGCATCACTGGTCTTTTTGCAAGGAATAAAATGTGCCATTTTCGAGAATCTGTCCACTACTACCATTACCGAGTCGTATCCTCGCTGTGTCTTAGGTAGGCCTAAGACGAAGTCCAAGCTGACTGAGTCCCATGGTCTGCCTGGAACAGGTAATGGTGTATACAGTCTTGTGTTTTCACTGTGACCCTTTGCTAACTGGCACACTTTGCATCTGGCTACGAATCGTCGTACATCCCTCTGCATCCTTGGCCAAAAGTAAAAGTGTCTGAGCTGCTCGAGTGTTTTATCCACGCCGAAATGTCCGGCCAAACCTCCGCTATGCTTTTCTCGAATAATGTTTTCCCTCATCGAGCAATCAGGTATGCACAATTGTCGCCCCTTGAACAGCGACTTCTCCTGCAAATTGTAATCTAACCAAGGGTTGTTATCCCTCACCGAGGGGTTCTGGCATGCTTCATAGGCCTCCTTAAAGTCTGCGTCCGTCTGCTACAAATCTCGTAAGTGCTCAACCCCCAGCACTTGCACAGTGCTTTCCTGCAGAAGTAAAGCTTTCCTACTCAGAGCATCTGCTACTTTATTAGCTTGCCCGCTAATATGTTTCAATACGAAATTGAAACTCTGCAGATACTCCACCCATTTGGCGTGTTTGTGGTTCAGTTTGTGTTGCTGCATTATGTACTGTAGTGCAGAGTTATCTGAAAACAACACGAACTCATTTCCTAATAGATAATGCCTCTAGTGCTTTAGTGCCTGTATGACTGCATAAAATTCCTTATCATATGATGAGTATTTATGTCGACTCTCATTCAGCTTTTCGCTGAAAAATGCTACAGGCTTATCCTCTTGACTGAGAACAGCTCCAATTGCTGTCCCACTGGCATCACAACGAACCTGAAACAACTTCTAGAAATCCGGTAGTCTCAGGATCGGCCTCTCAGTAATCTTCCTCTTCAACAACTGGAAACTTCTCTCTGCTGATTTTGTCCACCGAAAAGGCTGGCTGACCTTTTTAATATTATCCAGCATTGGCGCACAAATCTCGCTAAAATTCCTTATGAACTTTCTATAAAAGCTTGCTAATCCGTGAAAGCTACGTACCTCAAACAAGTTTTTCGGAGATGGCCAGTTCACTATCGCTGCCACCTTCTCCGGATCCATCTTCAATTCATTCTCTGCTATTACAACCCCCAAATAAATCAATTCCTTCTGCGAAAAAGTACATTTCTTCAAGTTTATTAGCAGTTTGTTCTGCTGTAATTTCTCCAGCACCTTACGCACATGTTGAAGGTGTTCTTCTTTCGTTCCGTTGAAAATAAGGATGTCATCCAAGTAGACTATCACGAACTTCCTAATATACTCCTTTAGCATCTCATTCATTAACCTCATGAACGTACTGGGTGCATTGCTCAGCCCAAATGGCATGACTAGCCATTCGTGCAACCCCTCATTTGTCTTAAAGGTTGTCTTCCATTCGTCCCCCTGTCGTATCCAAATCTGATGGTACCCGCTTTTCAAGCCTATCTTCGAGAAATAAGTTGCCCCACTTAAACAATCCATTATATCATCCATCCGCGGCAATGGGAACCTATACCGGATGGTGATTTTATTGATGGCCCTTGAATCGGTGCACATCCGCCATTCTCCTCCCTTCTTGGGAGCAAGGACCATTGGAACAGCACAAGGGCTTAAGCTCTCCCTTATCAATCCCTTGTCCAACAGCTCTTGCACCTGCTTCCTAATTTCTTCATTGTCCTTGGGGCTCATTTGGTATGCCGCTTTGTTTGGCAAACTGGCTCCAGGTATGAAGTCAATGTGATGACTTATGCTCCGTTTGGGGGGTAACTTGTCTGGCAAGTCATCTACAACTATGTTTGTAAACTCTTCCAACATTTGCTGGATCTCTGTGGGAAAATCTGATATTTCTGTATGCAACAAGACTATCCTTGCTTTCTTTACCACCGCATAACCTACCTCACTGTCCTCCACCTGTTTTAAAAACTGTTTTCCGCTGACCAACAACGTTCTTGGTTCACTAGTCTCTGTTGTCCCTTCTTCTTTGAGGGGTACAAGTGTATGCTTGATTCCATCCTTCTCAAACTTATAACAATTCATCAATCCATCATGGACCACTTTCCTATCGTACTGCCAAGCCCTGCCCAGCAGTATGTGACATACATCCATTGGCATGATGTCACAAACAACTTTGTCCTTGTATCTGCCTATCTGAAACTCAACCTCGCTCTGTTCATCCACCAGCAACTGATGGCCCTTTTGCAGCCACGAAACTCTGTAGGGGTTAGGATGCTTCGAGCGTTTCAACTCCAATTTTTCCACCATCTCTGTGGACACTAAATTGTCAGTACTACCACTGTCTATAATTAATTTACAGCACTTACCTCGCAATTTACAAACTATTCTAAACAAAGCCTTCCGCTGCGTCTGTTCAGTGATCTCTTTGACTAGTTTCAACAGCACCTTGTGCAGTACCAAAGCTTCTCCCATCTCTGGAGCGTTCTCTGCTTCTTGGGGAAGTGTTGCTGCCTCTTCCGGCTGTGCCATGTATGCACCCCGCTGTCCAGCTTGTTCTGCTTCCGGACACTCGAACGATCTATGTCCCCATTTATGACACTGATAACATTGGTAACCAGCGCCTCTTCCTCGACCGTTACCTCTGCCCCGCTGGGATGACCTTCCACCTCTTGCACCTATCACTTCTATCCGCTGATCTAGAAGCTCTAGAACTGCTACCTTCCTCATTATTACTAGCAGTCCGCCCTCTTCCATAGGACTGGCCTTTCCCTCTGCTGGCTCCTCATCCTCTCCGGGCGTTATGTCTTCTGGTGATTTTCTCCTCAGCCTTCATTGCACTTTGATACGCTTCCTCAGTGTTATTTGGTGACAAAATACTGATTTCATCCAAAATATCCAATCTTAATCCGTTAACATACCTAGCTGTCCTTTCTGCTGTATCTTCTGTATATCCAGCCTGCAAATTCACTCAATAGAACTCCTCCATATATTCCCTTACTGTCAGTCCTTTCTGCCTCAGATTCTGCACCTGCCTGTGCAGCGCAATCTGATAGTCCCTTGGCAGAAATCTGCCTTTTAACCTCGGCCACCATCCTTGACCAGGTTTTGATCGGCAGTTTGTTCATTCGTTTCCTCTCGTTCTGGACATTGTCCCACCATAGGGCCGCGTGTCCTTTCAATTTTGTTGCAGCGAAGCGAACTCTGCGGTCTTCGCTGATTTCCTCGCACTCGAAGTACTTATCCATCTCACTAATCCAATCCGGGAAGACTTCGATAGACAGGCTGCCGTCATAAGTCGGGAGTTCTGGCTTGGGTTTACTGCTTGCTACTAGTACAAACCTCAATAATCTTACTTCTGTAGATTCACCTTCTTGTCCATCTGCTGCTGCTTCAGGTTCTTCCTCACTCTCATCACCTATCGCCGGATCTCTTCGCCTACCTGCCTCAACTGCCTCCAAACGGGCAGCAAGAATTCGAATCTCCTCTCTCAATCCTTCATCTGCCAATCTGTGAGCACCTCTGCCACCTCGGCCACGAACTCATCGCCCTACTTCCATATCCTCAATCAACTTACCCTGCTCTGATACCACTCTGGTGTCACCCAACCACACTGGCCCGCAACTCCACGCGTCCGTAGGCTACGTTCACTGTTTGGCTTTTATGACGTGTTCGCTGTTGGTGATATTTTGTGTTTTGCATGCAAGTTGGTCCGTTGATATTTTGGTGTTGGTTGATGGAACGAGTTGATGCTGCATTTAATGTCCACCCACTCGCCTCGGGCTTGGCTCCTCGACTCGTTCTTTGGCCCAAACGCTTTGTTTCTCGGACATTCGAGACTGTTCTACCCATCGAGAGGTTGCTGTGAGGGTTTTGAGCGCTGTTCTGTGAAATCCCTGTTCTGGTGAGTATGGCAATTCCTGGTTCGCCTCCGGGTAAGTTTATGGGTTTAACTCGGTCTGTCTGGCTTGGTTGTAAACTCGTGGAAGACTTTCTCCGGTGGTTCGTTGTCGTTTTGATTCTAGTGTGCTCACTCGGCTCCTTTTCACCTGGTAAGGTTCTTGTATCGTTTTGCTATTTTAATGTGGTATGTTTGGAAACTCCGGCCCATCAGGGAACTACTTTCTGGTTTTGTTTCTTCACCTCTGTTTACGTTTGGCCGTCTTTACTGAGATTTTCGCTGCCTCTGTCATTGTTCTGTGCACAAAATAATATCAGTTCTCGTCGTCTTGGATTCAGGGGACATTCTGGTGGTTGTTCGCGGTCCTAAATTCCATATCCTCAATCAACTTACCCTACTCTGATACCACTCTGGTGTCACCTAGCCACACTGGCCCGCAACTCCACGCGTCCGTAGGCTACGTTCACTGTTTGGCTTTTACGATGTGTTCGCTGTTGGTGATATTTTGTGTTTTGCATGCAAGTTGGTCCGTTGATATTTTGGTGTTGGTTGATGGAACAAGTTAATGCTGCATTTAATGTCCACCCACTTGCCTCGGGCTTGGCTCCTCGACCCATACTTCGGCCCAAACGCTTTGTTTCTCAAACATTCGAGACTGTTCTACCCGTCGAGAGGTTGTTGTGAGGGTTTTCAGAGTTGTTCTGTGAATTCCCTGTTCTAGTGAGTATGGCGATTCCTGGTTTGCCTCCGGGTAAGTTTATGGGTTTAACTCGGTCTGTTTAGCTTGGTTGTAAACTTGTGGAAGACTTTCTCCGGTGGTTCGTTGTCGTTTTGATTCTGGTGTGCTCACTCGGCTCCTTTTCACCTGGTAAGGTTCTTGTATCGTTCTGTTATTTTAATGTGGCCTGTTTGGAAACTCCGGCCCGTCAGGGAACTGCTTTCTGGTTTTGTTTCTTCACCTTTGTTTACGTTTGGCCGTCTTTACTGAGATTTTCGCTGCCTCTGTCACAGTTATGTGCACAAAATAATATCAGTTTTCGTCGTCTTGGATTCAGGGGATCTGGTGGTTGTCCGCGGTCCTAAACAGGTAATGAAACCCTTCGTTGATTCAAATCATCCTCTTCGTTATATCGATGCTAACCAACCTCGTTCCTTCGGTCTCAGATCCGTCAGTTTGCTTGGCAACGAATTTTCTCTTCGAGCCCTGGTCCGCTTGCTCAGGGAAGATGTGGAAACCCTCTCGTTTTTTTATACAAGGTTCGTCTCTGGTTCATTTACTGTGCATGCGTGTTGATATGTAATCGTTTGTATGTGGAGGTCTGCAATTCGACCTGGGTACGTGGGCTCTAATCAACCGATCGTGTGGATGGATTGAAGGAAAAGCAGAGCCCATAATACTATCTCGCGCATAGCGCATAGTGGCTGATAAGGGAGAGTTTTTCAACTTCCCTACGATGGCGAACCTGTCGGTAGGCTCTGGCTCTTCAAGTTGTTTATGTATTGTTAAGGTTCTGGGTCCTGTAGGGGAATGGTTTCCGTCCATTGTTGCTCTTATCTGTGTTTATTGTATCTTCTGAAAGCTTTAGTGTGGTTCGGTTATGATGACTGTTTGTCGACAAGAAATATGGGTCACTGTACCCAAACCCTAGACTAGGGTTTTGCCCCCTTTGGTCACGACACATGATTTTTTTTTATTATATTACAGGAGATACTATGGATGTATATGTTTCGATTAACAATAAAGATAATGCAGTTTTTGATCTTTACTATTCCACTTATGATAATTATGAAAAGTGTTTGATGAGGTACCTCTGTTGTGGGTTGTTCTTCCGCATGCCGTTTCCTGTTTGCTCACGTTTGTTTATTATTCCTCGGTCCTCGGACTGTTGCTCCACTTGCTGATTACTTCTCTGTACACGGATGTTTATCCAGACTTGAAATTATCTGCTTGTTAAATGAGTGTACAGTAGGATCACGACTCACGTGATGCTCACAGTTTGTTCTGTATTAATGTTATAAATGAAATTTATAATATTACAGGAGTTTGACAATGAATGCAGATGGACAATAATAGAAGAGATATTTCTCTCTGTATTTTCTTATTTCTTCAATATGAAATTGCTGAACCTTGCTTTTGCGTTACATTCCTGTTCTTATACATTTTTTTTATTACAGTTGGTTACAATTAATTGAAACTGTCATGGATTTCAGTTGGTCAGTCTTGACATGGTTGATAACCACAATTCGGTTGATATTACAAGATTTATTTCGACAGTTTGTCTTTTTCCTTCTAAGTTGACAGATTACTTCCTAATTACTGTTTTATTACTGTTTGGACTATAATAATTCTAACTGTCTATTTAACTTTGACTTAACACAACAACTCAAAAATGAAACAAATTAATAATCCTACCTTATGACCTCATGTACTAAAATAAAATAAAATAAAAACAATCCAGATGATCAACAACCTTCAAACCTGGCTGAGACTTCACCCAGTCATGGTGAGCTAGATGCTCCTGCATCATTCTCACACATGCATTAGTCCAATCCAAGAGAGATAAAATGACGATGAAGAGATGAAAGATGATCCTCCAAAATGTCAAATTATTAGATTGTTCTATGTTGTATCAATTATTTTAGCCCAATTCAATACTTCAATTAGCAATCATTCCAATAACAATTAGTCTTTCCAATCATCAACAGTAATTGAAGATGGAACAATAAATGCAATGACAAAGGAGACAATCAAGATATCAACAAGAGACACTAAGTTTGGTCAAAGACCAGGGGAAAACCCCACTAAGAGGAAAACCCTTTGAAATTCTTCTTCTATTAGATTGTCATAAAATGTTTAGTAGAGAGTACAATGAGCCCAATATAATATCATCCAGCAAAATAACCTAATAATATTTAGAAATATGTTCCCAACATCAAAATGTTGATTTTTGATAGCTTGGGAGGTACTCCAAGCCCAGGGGTTCAGGGTTTGGAGGTTGCAGCACCACAATAAGTCATTGTGGGCTTGGAACCCAACGTTAGGGTTTTTCACCCATTGATGTTTGGGCCAAAACCATGAGGCGTTTTCTACATGTGATGGATGGAGATGATAGAGAGCATTGAGGAGAATCCAACGCAATGAGAATCGTCGAAATCCGAGTTGTAGAAGATTAGTTATGAATTTTTTAATGAAACTGTGGGTTAATGTGGCACCTAATGGGAGGTCAACTTGAAAATTTGCAGTGCCACATGTCATTTTTTAATGCCACATTGATTTGTATATATAGGAGTGATGTTGGAGGTCATTCCTCATCCAAAATTAGCATCTTTCATGTGTAATATACCTGTGAGGCACCTGCCGGTCAGAAGGAGACCTTGCGAAGGAGAAAGGGCTATGTTTTAGGTTCCTTTTGTGACTATGAGGAGGACAAAGTGATCTTGGAGCTAGGCTGCATTACAGGAGGACTATTTAAGGTCAATTGTGTGGGTATTGCAGGTCTGGAAGGAAGCTGCATTACTTGACAGAGTTCTAGGCTTGTTTGGATATGATTTGAGTGTGGACAAGCCTCTAAAGGAGGGGCCGCAAAGCTAAACAGGAGTCTGTGAGAGGGCCGAGTCCCTTAACTCAAGAAGAGGAGGGACCGAAGACTAGTTTAAACTTTAAAGGCTAGGAAATAGCCCAGACTTCAGCACATGAGGGCAGACCCTAATTGGAGGCTAGCCGCAGCTGTGAAAAGGTTGTTTGGACAATTTTGAGAGGGCTAACAGTTGCCCTAACCAAATAGCAACTACAACAATATATTAGTCCAGGAAAAGGAGAAGCGGGTATGTGTTTGTATGGTGTATTTGTGTTGAAAAGATGCTAGTTGGATAGAATTGTTTGCAGCCTATGGGATCCAATTGGAAGGCTTGACTTGGTGGTTAGAAGATTATCTTCGGAGCAGATTTCACAGTGGATTTGTGACAGGTGGATTGGGAACCTTTGGACTGTTGGAGGGTAGTGTGTAGGTAGCCCAAAGTAGCCCTAGATCAATGTGACAAGGACATTGACAGTTGTGCATTGGGTGAAGAATTGAGCATAATGTGTATCTCTTTGATGGACGAAAGAAGCTACTAGATTGGTAGATTGGAGATTAGGTATTGGCCTACCCAGAAGAGTAGATTGGATCAGCCTGTATTCATTGAAGCATAAGTGACTTGCAGTAGTGATAGGTGGAAGCCCTCCTGGAGTCTCTATGTGTTGTTTCTTGATGGACTAAGGTGTAATGTTCCCAATTAATTAATATGGTTAAGAAGAATTTCCATTTTTGCAATTTTGACCATTGAGAGATATTTTGGCATTAGGACTTAGGAAAGGTGGATTAGGAGGATCCCACTTGGCTTTTTAAGAAAAGAAGGCTTCCAAACATTAGAAAAGGTAATAAATCAAAAGTGCAAGTGGAATGCAGGGGCCACTCCAAAGGGAATTCATACCCCTTAGGAGAGTTCGCTTTGGCAACTATTTACCAGGTAGTACGAATTACAAAGTTGTAGAGGGTGCTCACATTATATGGGGCCAATTTTGGAAGGTTGGAATTAGGCCAAACCCTTTCTGGGTTTATTGTGGAGAGACCAAGATTAGTTTGGCTGAATTTTCTGGGCACTCTAGCAGGGTCAAATAGGTGTCTCTTTCCAACCAAGAGCTATTGGTAATATTGTTCCATTTTGTGGGTTTTCTGGTTTGAAGAATTGGGACCAATTCCTTTCTGGGTCTTGTGGGAAAAATTAAGAGGAAGCTACAACATCAATTTTAGGGCAATCCGGGAATTCCAACAAGGGACTCGAACCACTTTCAGATAACAATAGTGACACAATTTTTGGGCCAGAGCAGAACCTAATTTTTGGACACACATGGAGGGTTGAGAAAAGGAGTTTGAGGAGATCATCCAGTGAGTGGAGTTCATCATTTTTGGGGCAATTGGAAGGTTGCTTCAACACATTTCCAGACAGGTTGTATTTTCCAACCAGTTTTAGGAGGACATGGTATTTGGGGTTGATTTTCGGAGGTCAGGACTAGGCTAAACCCTTTCTGGGTTTATGTCGATTTATTGAGAGGAGCTTGAGGCTAATTTTGCATAATTTTTTGAGCACTGGAGGTGGGACTTTCAACAACATCTTTCCAGCAGACAATGCAGTTTCCTGGGGTTGTGCAGGGCCTATTGGGGCAACTCGCTCTCTCTTCTAGGCATTGCATTTTCTCACTTGGGCCTTGTCAAGCTTGCCCTTGAGGCAAGCCCAGGTGCACTACTTCCATACCATTGTACTCTTGCTCCATATATTTAATAAAACAACTTAGCTGCTTGGTATTTGTGGAGATTTCATGGGTGTTCACTGATTTTCGGAAATTTGGTGCTTGCATGTGTTATTTGCTTTGTATATCACTATTTTTCCTATTTCAGAACATTATATAAGGGGCAACTAGAGAGTAGACCAAAAGTAAAGGACCGACAAGATGAGATACGACATAGATGTTGAGCTTGTAGCGAGATTGTCATTGTATGTTGTATTCTTATACTTGTGGATAATTAAAGGCCATTATCCCTTGTACGGGAACCTTAGACAGTTGTATTATATGTTGATTAATATAACGAAATTGGGTTGAAAAATTTGTAAAATGTTGTCGATAATTGTGCATGTGTGATTTACTATTGTTTATATTCCGTTGTGCAAAGTAGCTTTGTTGAGATACTTGGTTTGGTAGTGTTAGAGATTTTAAGATTCTATCCTAGCACCAGGGTCATGGAAATTTCAACATGGAACCAGAGGGTGTCTAAGCTACTTTGAGGTATAGTGAATCAGAGCATGCACAACGAAATACAACTTAAGAGGGAGTTGGTCACATTGTAGGTGAAGGGCTCACTACAATGTTGAAGTTGTAGGTTGGTCTCCGATATGAGGACAGGTTGGAAGGGTTGCCCAACTATAGTCCTTGGAAGGAAAGGATCAAGTTGGTATTGCAAGTCAATAGGATCTAGGAGTTTGCCGAGAAAGAGATCAAGAAGCCCACTGACCTTAAGGAGCTGGAAGTGTACAAGGAATTAGATACGATAGCGAGATTGATCATCCTTGATGGTGTGAAGGATCCCCTAATACCTCATTTGTCTAGGAAGAACACTGCACATGAGATGTGGATGGCTCTTCAGAATTTGTTCCAGAATAAGAACGAGAATCGAGTATTGGTATTGGAGGATAAATTTAATTCCACCAAGATGATAGAAGGTGAAGGAGTGACTTCGTACCTAACAAGATTGTCTTAGGTCAAAGATGAGCTTGTTGTTGTTGGTGTGACTATTTCAGATTCTGATATGGTGAGGATTGCTTTGACCTCATTTGTCCAGGAAGAACACTGCACATGGGATGTGGATGACTCTTCAGAATTTGTTCTAGAATAATAACGAGAATCATGTACTGGTATTGGAGGATAAGTTGAATTCCACCAAGATGATACAGGGTGAAGGAGTGACTTCGTATTTGACGAGATTGTCTTAGGTCAAAAATGAGCTTGATGTCATTGGTGTGACTATTTCAGATTCTGATATGGTGAGGATTGCTTTGAAAGGGTTCACTGAGGAATGGACGCCCTTAATCAAGGGGATCATTGCCAAAGAGAAGTTCCCAGACTGGAATAGGTTGTGGGATGACTTCATTCAGGAAGAGTTGCGAGACGAGGATCTTCATCCGAAGAAGAAGGATTTAGATGATGATGTGGCATTTGCAGCATGAATGAAGGGTAAGCAGAAGAAGCACTTGAGTAAATTCAAGTGTTTTAACTATGGCAAGATGGGTAATTTTTCGTCGAGATGTCTGATGAAGAAGAACACAGGAGATGATGAGAAGAAGAAAGGGAAGCAGGTCACTGGTGTAGCCACTTCTTTTGGGATAGACGCTCTCACCAGGGAGTTGGAGGAGGAGGACTTTGCTATGATCTCTCATTTCTCGTAGGGTACCATCGATGAGGATGGATGGTACGTGGATAGTCGTGCGTCGAAACATATGACAGGGTCACAGGAGGTATTCAAGAGTCAAGACTCTAGTTGACTGGGAATCAAAGTTGCACATGGCGTTGGGCGATAAGAGTCTAAAGGAGATCCGAGGATCAAGTGCTGTGCCATTCAGAATGGAGACAGGACGAGTGATGTAGGTCCAGGATGTACTGTTTGCACCAAGACTCAAATATAGCATGATATCTGTCTCGATGATAGAGAAGAATGGGTTTGAGGTCTTATTCCGAGATGGAAAGGCGAGACTCAAACCCAGAGGCTCTAGCTCCACAGGTATCGTGCTTGGAGTTAGAGATCATGATCTATACAGGATGACAGGCAAGCCTATAGATGATGGAAAGAGGAAGCAAGAGGACATGGTGCAGATTCCAGAGAAGCAGGTCCAAGTGCAAGCTTCAAAGGGGCAGATCCAGGTTCCAGATTAGAAGGTCCAGGTTCTAGAGGCTCAAAGGGAGTCAAGTTCTAGAGGGAGTTTGCAGGCTCAGAGGGAGACTTTGCAAGTTCTAGAGGGAGTTTGCAGGTTCAAAGGGAGACTTTGCAACCCAAGAAGAGAGTGTGGTCAGTGGGGAGTAAGGGTGCTTCTACATCTGCCAAGAAGGAATCATGGAGAGAACAGAAGTCAATTTAGGTGGAGAAGAAGAAGAAGCAAGATGCTTCCAATGACAGCGACACTTCCGAGAGTGGCGTAGTCATACTACAGGGATTGTTGCAGTTGTGAGCACCAGGAGTTGGGTGAGTGTTGCAAGTAGTGATGATGATGATGAGCTACTTCCTAGTCTTGGAAGTACCTCCCTCACTAAGAGGGAGTGTTGATTTTTGATAGCTTGGGAGGTACTCCAAGCCCTAGGGTTCGGGGTTTGGAGCACCACAGTAGGTCATTGCCTTGGAACCCAAGGTTGGGGTTTTGCACCCATCGATGTTTGGGCCAAAACCATGAGGCATTTTCTACATGTGATGGATGGAGATGATAGAGGGTGTTGAGGAGAATCCAACGAAATGATAATCGTCGAAATCCGAGTTGTAGAAGATGAGTTATGAATTTTTTAGTGAAACTGTGGGTTAATGTGGCACCTAATGGAGGCCGGCTTGACAATTTGGAGTGCCACAAGTCATGTTTTAACACCACATGGATTTGTATATATAGGAGTGACGTTGGAGGTCATTCCTCATCCAAAATGAGCATCTTTCATGTGTAATATACCTCTGAGGCAGCGACAAGTTAGAAGGAGACCTCACGAAGGAGAAAGGGTTATGTTTTAAGTTCCTTTTGTGACTGTGAGGAGGCCACAGTGATCTTGGAGCTAGGCCACATTACAGGAGGACTATTTAAGGTCAATTGTGTGGGTATTAAATTACTTGACAGAGTTCTGGGCTTGTTTGGATATGACTTGAGTGTGGACAAACCTCTAAAGCAGGGGCCACAAAGCTGAACAAGAGTCTGGGAGAGGGCTGAGTCCCTTAACTCAGGAAGAGGAGGGATCGAAGACTAGTTTAAGGGCTAGGAAATAACCCAGAATTTAGCACATGAGGCAGACCCTAATCATTAGGGGAATTTTGAGGTCTAAAATGGGCCCCCTAAGGAAATTATAAAATAATAGTGGAAATAATAAAATAAGATTAGATTACATCATCAAATTTTAGAGGGAAAAAATAGAGGACTATATTTTCAACTTATCTCCCTATGGGTTTACTCAAATTTCGAGTGGAAACACTCATTGGATGTGTAATTTGATTCCTCATTCAAGGAGTACACATGTTGCATACTTTCGATGGACCCTGCTACACGAAAAATAAGAAATACATGAAAAACGTGACATTTTTTCATGTATTTCTCATTTCTCGTATAGAAAGGTCCATCGTAAGTATGCAACATGGGTACTCCTTGGATGAGGAATTAAATTTTGCATCCAACGAGTACTCCCGCTCAAAATTTGAGTGGAAAATTAGGGAGATAGGTTGAAAATACGAGTTGAAAAAGTAGTTTTATTATTTTATTACTTTTTAATCTTTTTACTTTTTTACTCCAAAAATGGTGAATCGTCTTGGTTGACACCATCATCTTAAATCCTATTGGTTCTTATAAAGTTTATTTTAGTTGTACATTTTTCTTAGGAGGCCCATTTTAGACCTCAAAATTCCCCTAATGTGGAGGCTAGCCGCAGCTAAGAAAAGGTTGTTTTGACAGTTTTGAGAGGGCTAACAGTTGCCCTAACCAGATAGAACTATAGCAGTATATCAGTCCAAGAAAAGGAGAAACAGGTATGTGTTTGTATGGTGTATTTATGTTGAAAATATGCTAGTTGGATAGAATTGTTTGCAACATGTGGGAGCCAATTGGAAGGCTTGAATTGGTGGTTACAAGTCTGTCCTACAAGCAGATTTCACAATGGATTTGTGACAGTTGGATTGGGCACCTTTGGACTGTTGGAGGGCAGCATGTAGGTAGCCCAAAGTAGCCCTAGATCAGCGTGACAAGGACATTGACAGTTGTACGTAGGGTGAAGGATCAAACCTAATGTGTAGCTCTTTGATGGACGAAAGAAGCTACTAGATTGGCAAATTGGAGCTCATGTATTGACAACCTAGAAGACCAGATTGGATTAGCCCGTGTTCATTGAAGCAAAAGTGACTTGTAGCAGTGATAGGTGGCAACCCTCCTGGAGTCTCTATGTGTTGTTTCTTGATGGAATAAAGGGGCAACTAGAGAGCAGAACGGAAGTAAAGGATTGGCAGGACGAGATACGACATTGACGCTGAGATTGTAGCGAGACTGTCATTGTATCTTATATTCTTGTACTTGTGGATAATTGAGGGCCATTATCCCTTGTACGAGAGCCCTAGAAAGTTGTATTATATGTTGATTATTATAATGAAGTTGGATTGAAAATTTTCTAGAAAGTTGTCGATAATTGTGCATGTGTGATTTACTCTTGTTTATATTCCGTTCTGCAAAGTAGCTTTGTTGAGATTCTTGGTTTTTAGAGTCAAATATTTTAAGATTCTATCCTAGCACCAGGATCTTGGAAATTTCAACACAAAATATATCAGAGACAATTTTTCCTGTCTGCGGTCAATCGCAGTCAACTTCGATCAACGGTCAAATTTTAGTCAAACTTCCCAGTAGCATTGAGGAGGAGTTGTGTGAGCGCCTGAAGGGTTCTAGTCACTCCCTTGAGCCTGCAAGTCAGTGACTGTGGTTGAATTTGTCCTGTGACGAGCCAACAGTTGTAACCCAAAAACCCAAAAAACAGATGCGAGCCTCGGACCCTCTAATTTCAGACCTTTGCAAACTTCTTTTGTCGACCCAACCTCAAACCTGTGTGAACCAATCAATAAAGAAGAGAAGAAGAAGATGCGTGGTGATGTCCAAATGAGCTTGAGGTCACTTGTATTTATAGGCTTCCAAGGGTGACCAATTTACTAGTAGGGTCGACTATCCAAATGTGCATATGAGGTCTTTTCTTCATAAGTACACTTTCCTTTATCCAAATTTGATGATCTTTAGGTCGATTTTGATGCTCTTGAAAAGAGGAATTCAATGCAATCATCATATCCATCAAATAAGATGTCAAAAGAGGAATTTGACCTAAGTTGCATAATTAACACAAGAAAGTTCTCCTAGTTGAAATTTCTCCTCCATTAGAAAAGATTCAAATGAGCTTGCTATGTTGATTGATTTGCCTCTCACATGTATGTCTATTTATATAGAGCTCTAATGTTAGTGAACACCCAAATAGGTGGCTCTTCACCCCCTCACTTATGGAGCCTACATGACAACTCAACATTAGACGAGAATTGTTAACCCCAGTAATAGGTAAAAAACCCATTAGTTAAACAATTCAAACCTGCTCTATAAAATAGATCACTACACATAGGAGCTAGAAATGTAAGCACTGTGGAATACTTACCCCTAGCCAAATCAGCGTGGCCCCATGGGTGAATGTGTCAATCTCTCCTAGTCAAATCAGCATGACCCCATGGAAGATGTCTGCCCCTAGGCCATTCACCCTTGGCCAAATCAGCATGGATTCTTTGGGTGAATGTGTCATTCCCCCACTAGTCAAATTAGCATGACCCCATGGGAGAATGTCTGCTCGATGTTGCAAAAACATCAGCAAGATATTTTATCCCTAATCATTTATGACCACATAGCTACCCAAATCTAGCTCTCAAATACTAAGTACAATGGTTCAAAATCTAATTGTTAAGGGTCTTCCACATGGTGCAACATCTTTTGTTCACAAAAAAAATATGATTGTAAATCTAGGAGAAATAGGAATATCGGCATATGACTAGTCCATTTGTATACTTCCTCCAACATCTACTGCCCATTTTCTAGATAACAACATGCCCCACTTAACTGGGAATCAATTATTACAACATCCATCATTATAATTTTCTTCAAGCATACTTGTAAGTACACTTCCAAAATTTTGATCACCCTACATACCTACACTTCTGTGAATCCAATGCTTGCATGTCAAGCTATTTTGAGCCCCAATTCATTCATAATACCTAACGTCATGACATTAGTTGATGCTCCACAATCAAGCATATAGTTGTATAAAATTAGGCCATTTACCATTAATGAAATATAAAAAGGCACGGGATCTTCATTTTTCCTTTAACTTAAACTCTAAACCATGAAAAAATAAGGACTTCATCTCCAAATAATCATGATGGTAGGAATTGGTGTCTAAGCCAAATCATCTTTCCTCACCCAAAAAGAAAAGAAGGAACTAATCAAAATTTTGAAAGGAAATAAAGGAATATTCAACAACTTGGGTAGTTGAAACTAGGGAGCATAAGGAGTCATGGCTGAAGGAATTGTCTCAAATTCAATGTGTTTAAAACTATGGGCTAGACTAATATCTTAAAGGAGAAGGAAAGCCTTATTGATCGAGCACTCGTTAGGAGGAGATAAAAACACCCAAAAGAAATTAGCACTATGTTAAGATAAATAAGAACATATACCTTGATACAAGATAGTTTTTTGACAAGTAGCTCAAATTCACCACTGCCTTGGAGAAAGTAGAGAAGGTCAACAAAGAACCCCTGTAGGATAAATCTCCATGACTGAAAGGTTTAACTACTAAATTCTACAAGCTTGTAGCAGAGAAGGTGGCTCTTATTTTGAAGGAAATAACCCAAGAAGTATAGGAAATATTTATATTGATCCCTCCATTAACTCAACAATCATTGCTCTAATTCCTAAAAGCAAAGCATTTGCTCTCTAATGATTGGTGACCACCATCACTATCGAATGTGAGCTATAGGATTATACGGGAAGTGATACTAAGAAAACACATGATTTTATAAGGGAATTGACTTAAAAAAATCATATGGGTTCTAAACCAAGAAGGATGGCTTTGGACAATGTCATAGTAGTGGGGGAAACATTCCATTCTGCAAGGATCATGAAGATGAAAGTATGTTCTTGAAGATAGAGATGGAAAAGGCTTATTCTAGGTTCAAATATGACTTCCTCATAACTATTCTCTATGAAATTTTTAAAATTGTTGCAGTTAATCAAGTTTTTATTCACCTATCTTCAAATACTGAATAAACACTACTGCAACCTCACCAAAATTAAATCACAAGAACTGAGAAAATATCACACACACAAAAGAATAAACACTGATATTTTTGAACAAATTGTCCCTAGAAAAACACCAATGTGGGGAAAACTGGTTCTACAGATGAGTATTTTATTATGCTTTAGTGATAATTGAAATCCCATACATTATTTGCCGTAATATTAGCAAACCTCTGAAAATTTATCTTCTTCACTTTTGCTAGATGATCTAACCTCCTGGAAGCAATTTGGCCCTCCTCTGGAAACCTGAATAAATCCACACAGGCAGCCTTGGTAGATAACTCAGCCTCCTTTGGCAATTTGCACTCCCTGGCAAAATATCATGGCCTCCACTGGAAAATCAAACTCTACAGGAAAAAATGAATCCTCTCCTACAAATCAACTTTCTCTGGGAATTTCGTTCTTCTTCTAGTAACTCATCCTCCTCAGTCAATTTGTACTTTTGTTGGGAAACTTGGCTTTTACAGATAAAATCAATCTCCTCTGTCACTAAGAATCTAGAAATCGCTGTGAAGAAATCTCTCTAGCAACTTGATCTTCAATCATGGTTGAAATCAACTACTGGTGTCCTCCACGCTATCATTGCACCCTTGTTCTTACTGTAATTCATTATATCTCCAAAAGCCCCATTGATCCCCTCTTATAATCCCTTGTTGAGCAATCAACGACCACGATCTATTCACAATCGATGGCTAAGATCATCTTGACTTCATTCAATCACTTTTCTAGAAGTCACTAGAGAGAAATCAATTTGTCTCAATTAATCCCGATTAATTAACCACTTTTCCTAAAGCTAAAATTAGGAAAATAATTAAATTGGCCAATTATATCTAATTAAGGCAATTTTCTTTTTCTGGTTATTGGAGACAATTAATCCATCTGTGTTTCTAGCCTCATAGACACCACCTAAGAGAAGAGCACCTGTACAATCTACACAAACTAACACTCCCTCTTAGCGAGGAAGGTGTTTTGCATAACACCCAACTTATCTCTAAAGAAGATGAATCTTGCCTTCCCCAAGGCCTTCATAAGAATTTATGCTACTTGCTTATCTGTAGGTATATATTGTAGCTTAACTATCCTGCATTGTACACAATCCCTGATGTAGTGATACCTGATGTCTATATGCTTAGACTTGTCATGAAACACCAGATTCTTAGATAACTTGATGCAACTTTGATTGTCGTTGTGTATCACTATCATCTCAACCCTCTAAACAAACAAGGCTACCGGCAACTTCCAAAGCCATATGGCCGCATATGTTATCATGTTAGCTGCTATGTATTCTTCCTCTGCAAAACTAAGTGCCACGAACTTTTGCTTCCTATTGTACCAAGAGATAACTCCTGATCCCATGTTGAAGCAACACCCTGAAGTGTTTTTCCTATCCACTGTATTACCTACCTAGTCTACATCAGTATAGCCCACTAACCTGAGATCGTATCTAATCCCATACTCGATTGTACCATGCAAATACCACATCACATGCTTTATTGTTGTCCAATGCACTCTCTTCGGTTCAACCATGAAATGACTAAGAGAGTTTACTGCAAAGGATATATCTAGCCTAGTGATGACCAAATACATGAGAGAGCCAATCAACTGCCTGTATAAGGTGGGGTCTACATCCTTCTCCCTGGATGCATCTATTGTCCTCCAATTTGTGATCATGGGTGTAGACATGGCTCTATAATCCTCCATCCTGAACCTTCTCAAGATCTCGATGCAATATTTCCCTTGCCTAAGGAAAATCTCTGCATTTGTCTGCCATACCTCCATGCTTAGAAAGTAGTGCATAAGCCCCAAATCCTTCATTTCAAACTCTACTACAAGGTCTCTCTTGCACTCCTTTATGACCCCAATGAACCTATTAGAAACAAGTCGTCCACATACAAAACAGGAATGAGAATCTCACACCCAATCACCAAGTAGTAGAGGTTTACATCTGCCTCACTCTTCATACCACACCATGGGAGCCTACTTGAGACTATACAAAGCTCTCTTCAATCTGCACATGTTGGTCTCACTCTTGTGCGCAACAAATCCCTCTGGTTGTTCTATGTATACCTCCTCTTCCAAGTCATAATTAAGGAACATCCTCTTGACATCCATTTGATGGATCTGCCATCCCATCTATGTTGCAAGTAAGGTCACAAGTCATATACAAGTATACCTGGCCACGGGAGTGAATGTATGCCCATAGTCTATTCCCTCCTTTTGAGATAATCCCTTGACCATGAACCTTACCTTGTATTTCTCGATGCTGCCATCTGCATCATGCTTGATCTTAAAGATTCAGCTTTATCCAACCACCGCCCTATCTATTAGCCTACGCACAACTTCCCACACATCGTTCTACATGATTGAGGTATACTCCTCAACCATAGCATCTCACCACACCTGGTGTTGTGTAACCTCTTGATAGTTGGAAGGCTCACTATATACCAACTAACTAACCAATGCCATGTACCAAGTGTACCTTTCTGGTTGTCTCTGTTATCTACTGTTCGTCCTGGGAGCTCCAACAAACTCTTGAGCATCCCTATGTGTCTATTGAACTTCACAGTTCCTCCTACCAACTGTAGAGGATGGAATGTCAATCTCCATGTCCTCTTTATGCATCTCTCAGATCTGCTACATCTACTACTCCATAGTCTGCGAACTCTTAGTAACTCCTGCACCTGTACTTGCACTAGTAATTGTACTCGTGCTCTATTGCCCCTGATCTCATTGCTCAATCCTTGGAGCTTTTGTTGGTTGGTCACTCTAATCATATATTGGCAAATCTCTGGACCTCTTGTATGCCTTGTCCTCCATGAACTTGACATCACGCTTGACAATAATCCTCCTGGCCCCTGGAATAAATATCTGATATGCCTTTGAGGTCTCGTTGTACCCCACAAAGTACCTCCTCTTTGCAGTCTTATCCAACTTCGAATGTGTGTCCCCTGGAATGAGACAATATGCTAAGTTACCAAATATCCTTAAATGGCTGACATATGGCTTTTCCCCCGTGAACACCTCCTTTGGTGTCATCTTTCCCAACGCCTTATGTGGAACCCTATTTTGTATATATATTGTCATATTACATGCCTCTGCCCATAAGTAATGTGGCATATCCTGGTCATACAACATAGCCTTCGCTGCCTCCAATATTGAACAATTCTTCCTCTCAGCAACCCCATTTTGTTGCGGGTTGTAAGGAATCCTCCAATCTATCTTGATTCCTTCCCTAGTATAAAACTCCTGGAACTCTTTCCCTGTGTACTCGCTTCCATCGTCTGATTGAAGAACCTTCACCTTCCTTCTTGTCGAATTCTCCACGAGCTTTGAACTCTTGGAAGCGATTGAAGACCTCATCCCTGGTCTTTAAGAAGTATATCCAAGTCATCCTGAAGAAATCATCTATAAAAGTAACGAAGTAATCATATCCTCTAAGAGACTTCGTTGACATTGGTCCACATATATTTGAGTGTACTAGATCAAGAACTCCCTTGGATTTGGTGTCATTCCTTGGAAAATCTTTTTTCGCAAACTTCCCCAACACACACACACCCTACATACATTAATGCTTTGTGCTCACTCTGGAACACCTATCACCATCTCACAAAGCAATTTGAGTGCTCCTTAATGAATATTTCCCATCCTCCTACGTCGTAGCTCTCCCTAATCTCTAGGATCCCTACTGCTCTCCAGTGCCTTCAAAGTATCAAATTGCAACCAGTAAAGTCAGTTACTCCTAACTCTAATAGCTATGGGTGATTTCCAATCCTTGTGCTTGATTAACATGTGCACCCCTCTAAAGAGTACATTGTACCCTTATCCTGAAGGATAGATATGGAAATCATGTTCATGCCCAAGCCAGGCACATGCTATACATCATGAATGGGTATTGGCTTGCCAGTCTCCCGCTAAATAGAATAGTCCTTTTCCTAACTGGATTGCACTTGGACTTGTTCCCCATCTAGATCTGGAAACTGATGTCCTCCTCCTTGTCGCTGGAGAAGTACTCCCTAACTCCTGTCATATGGAATGACGCCCCACTGTATATATATCAAACACCCTGTGAGGTTGAGCTAGTCAAGCAAGCGATGAGTGTGAACTCCTATTCCATCCTACTAGAGAGCTCATCTGCACTTGTTGAAGCTATCGTCTGCTTCTTTCCCTTCTTTTCATTTTTTTTCCTTTGCGGGCAATTGCTGACATAGTGGCCAAACTCATGATAGCCGTAGCATTTGACCTTAGAAAGGTCATTGTTTTTGGGTTAGGTCCTTTGCTAGACCCTTTCTTTGCTTTCCCTTTTCCAGCTAGGGCCACATTTTCCGGTTTCTCCTCACTTTTATGCACCTTACTGTTGTTCCCATTGACAAGAATAAGTCTAAACTCCTCTTGAGTGGAACCGCTCCACATTAAATCCCAGCTCAATAAGGTGTCTCGTCCATTGACGACTTGAACAAAGACACCCCACTGCTTAGTAAACCCATTCAAAGCTATTTGCACTAGCTCATCATCATCCGGTTTATCTCCAACAGCTGCTAACTCGTCCTTGACAAGTCTAAGCCTAGTGAGATAGCTAACCAAGTCTTCACCTTTATTCATCTGAGTGTTTCTCAACTTCACTCTCAGAATCAACACCTTGTTCATGGTAGCATCTCATGCAAATTTAGAACATTCCACATCTTCATCGTTGTGTCCATTTCTATATGGAACAATGTGATCCTTAACACCATCAAGGGTTATCCTCCTTATATGCAAGAATTTTTTATGGATTTGTAGGTACTGCTACAACACTGGTCACATATTCCTTGAGACCATTCTCTTCTAGCAACAAAGAAATTATGGCTTTAGACACGAAAGTTTGAAGCTCCATCCAATCTATCTTGATCTCTCAAGCCTGTTGAAGCCATTTCTGAAAAACCCTCAGAAAACATAGCAAATCCCAAATAAATCTAAAGAAGTTGAACTAGGTTTTATAAACCATCAATTTTCTCTTCCTATGCCTGTGCTGAGTTTCTTCTGCCCTTAGATCCACTCTGATACCATGTGAAATTTTTAAAATTATTGCAGTTAATCTAGTTTAAGTATGAGGGATTACGCAGTGCATTATATTAGATATCATTTTTGGGATTCAACTGCGTTAAGTAAGTCATTCAAACGTATGACCATTTCCATGAGAGGTAGTCGTAACTGACTAATTTCTCATGATTTT
>APFE030279974.1:459684-541983 GCA_000404065.3 Pinus taeda | reverse complement strand
CATGAGAAATTAGTCAGTTACGACTACCTCTCATGGAAATGGTCATACGTTTGAATGACTTACTTAACGCAGTTGAATCCCAAAAATGTTAATCTAGTTTTTATTCACCTACCTTCAAAATGTTATTTGTCTTTTGTAAATTATAGATGACAAATATTGAATAAAACACTACTGCAACCTCACCAAAATTAAATCACGGGAATTGAGAAAATGCCGCACACAAAATGATTGACACCAATATTTTTGGACAAATTGTCCCTAGAAAAACCCCAGTGTGGGGAAAATAGTGGTGCAGATGAGTATTTTATTATGCTTCAGCAATTATATAATTGAAATTACATACACTATTTTCCGTAAAATTAGCAAAACTCAAGCAAATTATTTTCTTCACTTTTGCTAGATGATCTGACTGTGAAAATTCCAAACTGGAATCCTATTGCAGCAACTGGAAATTATTCTCCTAATTGTTAATTTAATGTAACAATTTATTTTTTGTTTGCTACAACAAATATTGGATAAATCACACTACAATCTACACAAATAAAATTGCGGAAGAATAAACACTAGAAGAAATGCTAGCACACACACATAAAATAATACAATTATTTTTGGACAAAAGTCCCCGAAAAAACCCAACTTGGGAAACCGATGCAACAACTGAGAGTTTTATGACTAAGCAACAGTGAAATAATCTGAGGACAATCTAGATATCAAATACTGGCAATCCTACAGAGAGAATACTAGTAAAAATCTAGTGAGGAAATTTCCTCACCCCACAGGCAAATCTGGGCTCTGACCTGAGCTCCAAGTGAGTCGTCCAAACTGGCTCTACGCAGCTACTGCATCACCCTAGCGCAGTCCCTTGTGCACTCAGTTTGAATCAACCTCCCCTCAAGTCGTCTGGTCTGCTGCTGTCTGGGAAAGTGTCTCTCCTGGCCTCCGGAACCACTGTCCAACTTCTGGCACTAAAACTTGTCTTTCCCTAGCAAAATCAACACTGCCTCTAGAGGCTACTGCATTGCCTCAATGTCATCCTCTCTGTGGCTCTTCTGCTTCTCTGCAAATGTACTCACTGAATCTGGAATACTTCCTCCAGCTTCATTGTCTCTGCCCCTCTCTCACTGCTTCGATCTCAAGCTCTCTCTCTAGCAACTGACTATTGCTATACTCTAGAAATCGCTTTGCTCAAAAATCAAACCTCTCAAGTGTCTTCTCCATCACCACATTGACCTCCTCTTATAATCCTCTGTTGGAGCACCAACAACCAAGATTAAAACTTAATCAATGGCAAGATCATCTCTGGATCGATCTGTGTGAGTTTCTAAATCATTCATGCCTTGACTCAATTAATACCGATTAATTAACTATATTCCCTAAGTTTAGACTTAGGAAATATTTAAAAATTGTCTAATAATCTAATTAGGTCATTTCTAGGCGGAATTTCCATAAATGATTTATGGGTTTTGGAGATCTACTGTATTCAAGCCTCTCCACAAAATTTCAAGGCTAGAACACATCCAATGCTACAAAAAACTAACACTGACTTCCTAGAACAATTCGGCCTCTTTGGAACCCTGAATAGATCCACACGTGTGGACCTGGCAGTTAACTCAGTTTCCTCTGGCAATTCGCACTTCTTGACAGAATATCACGCCCTCCATTAGAAAATCGAATGCTACTAGCAAAATTGATCTCTCTCCTGCAAATCAACTGCCTGGGAATCTTGTTCTTCCTCTGGCAACTCGACCACTTCAGTCAATTCGCAACTCAACCACTTCAGTCAATTCACACCACTGCGGGGAAACTTGACCACTTCAGTCAATTCACACCACTGCGGGGAAACTCGACCTATGTAGATAAAATAGATCTTCCTCTATCACTGAGAATATGGAAATCGTTGTGAAGAAATTTGTCTCTGGTAACTCAATCTTTAATCACCGTTCAACTCAATTGTTGGTGTCCTCCATGCTATCCTTGTGCCCTCACTCTCACTACAATTCATTGTGTCTACAAAACCCCATCGATCTCCTCTTATAATCTCTCGTCGAGCAATAAACAACCACGACCTATTCACAATCAATGGCTAAGATCATCTTGACTTCATTCAATCACTTTTCTAGAAGTCACTAGAGAGAAATCGATTTGTCTCAATTAATTAACCATTTTTCCTAAGTTAAACTTAGCAAAATAAATAATCCGGCCAATTAAATCTAATTAAGACAAATTTCCTTAGAAAATTTTTCTAAGTGTTGGAGATAATTAATCCATCTGTATTTCTAGCCTCATAGGCACCACCTAAGACTAGAATACCTATCCGAGCTACACAAACTAACATTCTCAAAGTAAAACGACTTTATCGACATAACATTCTTTGGCCTTGGAGTGTTTTTTGCACTAATAACATTTTTATTCTGGCAAATAGGGAACCTGCCCAATTCTCTACTGCATCTAGAGGGATTCCCAAGCGCTTTCCTATGTCTCCTTTATTTTATATTATTTTGTTCAAAGTTATAAGTTTTGACCTAACTTGTAGACCAATTACTAGAATCAGGAACATTGAAGAGATTAGAGATGGCAAATCTATTTCTCTTGCTCGCTAACTTTTCATAGACATTACCATGGGGTAGGTGTTTGAATGGGAGGTTGACCGTTGGAAGAAAGCTTTAGTGATATACTATGGAGCTTCAAGTGCTACAGTTAATTTGCACATATTCAAGCTAACTCTTAGCCATTGTTCAGCGATATCTCACCCAACAGTTAACTAATCATTGTAGGAGGCAGGGGAGAGACATCATTAGTTACTTGAGGGTTCCAATGGGTTTTAAGCCTATTAGAGTTCAAGATTGGATTCCATTTTTGGAGAAGATTGCATGTATTGGAAGCTTCACTAATAAGGTATTTAAACTTGGCAGGAAGTTTAACTAATCCGAAAGTCCCCTTAAGTCAAATGCCCAATCATCCAGTTAGAAAGAGGCTTGTCAAAAATATTTGCACATATTCAAGTTAACTCTTAGCCATTGTTCAACTATATCTCACCCAAAGGTTAACTAATCATTGTAGGAGGCAGGGGAGAGACATCATTAGTTATTTGAGGGTTCCAATGGGTTTTAAGCCTATTTGAGTTCAATATTGGATTCCATTTTTGGAGAAGATTGCATGTATTGGAAGATTCACTAATAAGGTATTTAAACTTGGCAGGAAGTTTAACCGATACAAAAGTCCCCTTAAGTCAAATGCCCAATCATCCAATTAGAAAGAGGCTTGTCAAAAATATTCTCAAATTATTTGCAGTGCCACCATGCATCAAGTAATTATAGGTTTGAACCATAAGCTGGCAACTTGTCAATGCTCCTATCGATCTTGGAGGTATGAGTCCAAGAACAATAACTATGGATTGTCCTAACAGTCCTCATTCTGATGAACAACGAAAACATCAAAAAGGAAAAGCCTGAAAGGGGATTACTGCAGTTTGCAAAGAGAATGTGACTCAGAAAGATATCCCTGATTAAATTGGTCAAAATACTTACAGTAAATTGAAATCAAATCTATTATTGCTTCCATTAGAAAATCAATCGTGGAGATGCTCATATCTTGATTGATCGAAGATGTACCAAGACTTCTCATTTGAGGCCTTTGTGAAAAGGAACAAATATGGGATAAGGAAGCCCCATATGATTATGAGGTAGAGCTATTGGATAGCTACGAGACAAAATTGGGGCACATTTGTTCATCACATACTCATCTCCATACAAGTATATATACACCATTAAGAATTTGTATATTAAGAAGATTACAAAGCAAAGTGCTGTCATGGGATACAACTGAATCTTTAATTACAATATTCGCCTTCATTATAGAGATTATACATTTCTATTTCTAAAAGATACAAGGATTAAGTAACAAGCTGTATGGAGTTAAAATTATTTGCATATTTCTCTTCTTTAAGTTTTAAAAGAGAGTTCTTATGTTTTCTTGTAATTACAAAGGAAAAAAATAATACAGAAGAAAATCAAAATGTGTATATATAGTTTAAGTTATTGTTTCACTGTTTTCAAGATGTTTTCATAGACTCACGTTTCATTTGTCCTTGAAGGAGAGATGTGGGCCATCCACTTCAGCTTGAGGGTACTCAACCAACTCACAAAACTTGCAACAAACTTAGCCAGTTTGACTAGAATTAAAGAAACATGTGTTTAGGTCTGTTTTCACTACTAGAAATGGTCATTTTGAATTCTCAGTGATTCTGTTTTGAATTCTCGGTGATTCCGTTTGGTTTAACTAGCACTCTCGCTACATTTAGAAGATTGATGAATAATCATTTTATACCATATTTTGGAAGTTTGTACCTGATACGAGCACAGTTAACAACAATGCAAGTTCTCACATAAAACTCAACAAAAATGCAAGTGCTTAAAAGGAGATTGCCACAATTGTGCATGCAACACACTCCTTAGTTCATTAATATATATAGTTCTAGACAATTGAGGAAGAGTGATCACCTTTGACCGAATCTCCTTCATGTAAAAATATAAAATACAAAGGTTAGATCAGTCGTGGCATTTTACCAAGTTGCCCATAAAATCTGAAGTACAAATATCATACATCTGTGGCCAAAAGTCACTAAACAAAGTCTCATCTGTACCTGTTTTCTAGATGATCTTTTAATTTTTAGTTAAAAAAAAGAGTAGCAGCAAAAGATGCATTTGGTACAAGTTAAAGAAAAATTGTATACCAGAGTATCCAAATATGACTTCTTTTATAAAAAATTGGAGAACTTGGGGTACATCGTTACATTCTTACAAGAAATCCTCTCTGAGAGTATTTGGTGCATTGGTTTAGGGATATTCTTTCATAGTAGCCAATGTCTAAGATGTCTTAAACAAAAAATTAAAAATAGTTCAAGTTATGGGGAAGATTATCGTAAGGAAGAACACAAGTTGGAACCATATGGAGTACAACATAGGATATCATATCTAATATCTAAATGGTAATGCCAATGCTTTTGTATTAAAATACTACCTATTAATGCAATGCATATCAATGAGGCATGGAATTGCTGACATTTGGGCATATTGTGATCAGTGAAAAAGAGATTCTAAAGTCCTGACAGAGAATAAATTGTGATACAGGTTGAAGAAGAGTTCATTGAGACAGAAACTGAAGTTTTACTGGCACATTACATCCCAGTGTTTGTCATGCTTCCGGTAAGAACAAAGATTGTATTAATTTAGGATTTTTTCTGTATAAAGGTATCAAGATGAAAAGTTTGGCATTGGCATGTGCTTACCTGTATCAAACAGTCCTGATTTATGTTGTTTCTGTGACAGCTGGACATAATCTCAAAGCAGAATGTACTGCAAAAAAGAGATCTTCTCAAAGCAAATCTAGCAGCCCTTAAGGCTGCACATGTTGATGGACTTATGGTTGATGTATGGTGGGGAATTGTAGAAGCAGAAGGACCAAAGAAATATGATTGGTCTGCTTACAGAACCTTATTTAGTATTATCCAGGAACATGGTTTTAAACTACAAGCAATCATGTCCTTTCATCAATGTGGAGGTAATATTGGTGACAATATTAACATTCCTTTACCAATGTGGGTTTTAAACATTGGTGAAGCAAATCCAAATATCTTCTTTACAAATAAGGATGGTAGACGGAACAGGGAATGCCTTACCTTTGGTGTGGATGACAAACCTGTACTTGAAGGTCGCACCGCTGTTGAGGTACCGTGACTATATCATCTCAGTAAGTCAACATTTTCAGCAAAGCCAAAGAATTACTTCAACCTAGTAGCAATATTATTCTTTCCTGATACACGTTAATTGCAACTGTGTTATGCCTCTCTGCAACAGGTATACTCTGATTTCATGAAGAACTTCAGGGAAAATATGCTTGACTTTTTGGATTCTGGGACAGTAACTGAGATAGAAGTTGGCCTTGGTCCAGCAGGTGAATTGCGATATCCATCATACCCCGAAAGTCAGGGTTGGAAGTTCCCTGGAATTGGAGAATTTCAGGTAAGAAAGTACTATTTTCTGAACAATTTGGATGATTTTGTTTCTTTTCCTATCCGTGTAGCTCATTCGAGTATATAAATCATGTCATTTTTCTGAAATCGTGAATATTTTGATGGTTGTGAAAACAGTGCTATGACAGTTATCTTCTGTCAGAATTGAAAGCTGCTGCAGAAAGTATCGGACAGCCGGAGTGGGCATTTTCAAGTCCTCACGATGCTGGCAATTACAATGACCAACCAAATTCTACACCTTTCTTTCGTAAGGATGGATCTTGTACAAAAGATCGTGGAAGGTTTTTTCTGACATGGTATTCAACTGTTCTGTTAAGACATGGTGACAGAATCCTTGAAGCAGCCTCTGAAATATTTGAAGGCTGCCCGATCAAGTTGGCAGCTAAGGTGGGCTCATAGCATACCAAGCAACTTCATTTCAGGGTGTCTAAGCGTGAACCTGCGAAGATAGTTTTCTTCTTTTAACCTCCCCCCCTTTCAATTTCACCAGTGGCAAGGTGGGCTCATGTCATACCAAGCAACTTCATTTCAGGGTGTCTAAGCATGAACCTACGAAGATAGTTTTCTTCTTTTAACCTTGCCCCATTTCAATTTCACCAGTGGCAATTAAAGTGAATAAGTTTGCTGTCCCAGCGGCTAGACAGGTGTTTAGTATATTACAAATCCTTTGAGGACGCACAACCAGCAACCATTCAAATTGAATATTTCTTGGTACTTACACATTATGTATCTGGTATTTTGAAGCTTCTCAGATTGTCCCTGGCATGATCTTCTCCATAAAAAGGGCATAGAGCATTCCACTTTTATTGTGAACATTCCTAGGCACACTTTATTTTGTTGTTTACTTCTTTACTGGCCCGGAGAACCCTCATTGTTTGGCCAGAGTGGGATTGAGACTCCTGGAACATGTCGCTTAAGGATTCTCCAATAAAACCTGAATAAACACCAAAGAGCCCTGTGAATCTAACTTGGACTAATCATGGTAAATGTTCAAGCCTTTTAGTAGAAACCTGGATAAACAATAAAGTGTGCTGAGATTAAACCCATGTAGACCAATTGGTTTATGTGGGGTTTAGTCCCTACCGGGTCACAGGTTCAAATGTTATGGGAGGGTTTGAGGATGGGAGCCACTTTGGGGAATTAAACTATCCCAAGCGGCGTCAACCGAGCTTGGCATAATCCGGTGATAGCATTTCACTGTTGGGCAGATCATTCTTCCATCCAACATTGGGGTTAGCCCTGGCCTAGCGTCAGCCTAGCTAAACTGTGCTGAGATTCAAATATAAACTAACAGCCGTAAATCTCCAATAATTTACACTTGAACCACAACCCAACCAATTTATCTTTTACTATTATTACTTGCTGTATTTTCAAGTTCCATTAACCTATTCTGATCATGAGTGAACATTAGTCTTATTTCCTTTCTTTTCGTATCTGTAGGTTGCTGGAATTCACTGGTGGTACAAGTCTGGGAATCATGCTGCAGAGCTTACAGCAGGCTATTACAACTTAACCGAAAGAGATGGATACAGACCCATAGCCAGAATGCTGGCAAGACATCGGGCGGTATTGAATTTCACATGCATTGAAATGCAGGATAATGAACAACCGTCCGAAGCCGGTTGTGGGCCGGAGGCTCTTGTGCATCAGGTGAATAAAAAAAATTGAAGTTGACAGAATCAAGGTGGATTTCCATAGCTGGTTCTGCTAAATTCAATCTTAATCACACTGCATCAAACTAGGGATTGGCTTAAACTTAATACAGTGGAGAATGCACATAAATTAAATTTTATTTTAGGTAGGAAATATGAGCTTTATGATGTATCATCTGATAAAATGAGTGCTAGTGAGAAATTGGTCACAATGACTAATATTTCAAGGAAGTGAAAATTTGACCAGCATTTAATCTCTGAAAAATATTTTCGACTGAAGAAAATCCATACATAGTTAGATATCGTCTTTTTTGGTTTTGGGCATTGGTTATCTGAAAAATGTGTGGTTCCAGGTATTAAATGCTGGATGGAAAGAAGGTATTGAGGTTTCCTGTGAAAATGCTTTACCTAGATTTGATGAAGAAGCATATGATCAGATTGTAAGGCAATCCAGACCCGAGGGAATAAACGAAACAGGACCGCCCAAGAAGCGAATATCTGCTTTTACCTATCTAAGGCTATCTCAAGAACTCATGCAAGAACATAGCTGGAAAGAATTCAACAAATTCGTGAGAAGAATGCATGTGAGTTTGGTATGTACCTTGTCCATATCATTTTCTTTCACTCGATGAGATTACTTTTTTCTAATTGGAATCTGAATGGCTACCGTTATCATTTTGTTTTCCTTGTCCTCTTTTTCAGGATTATCATCCGGAGCCTGAGAAATACTTCAATCCAAGAGTACCTCTGAAGCGTTCGAAACCTAGGCAGGAGATTGAAGAATTCCTTGCTGCAGCAATAGCACCTGTGCCTGTGTTATTACATGGGATTGCTTTAGATGACAGTTCAGGTGTCAACCTTACAGAAGAAAGCTCGCAAATACAGGGGACGGTGTCTGTAGAAGATAAGATGCCACTCACAGGCAAAATATCGAAGTGGCTTCTATCACCACTCTCATGGTTCCAAAGAAAAAATTAGAATAAGCGGTTGCAGCCAGTCGATGAGCACTCCTGAGTAGTACTAGAATCGTTGAATGTTTTACATTTGTGATAGCAAACTAATGATTTTGAACGTTAAATCAATCCATTGAAGATTGCATTTTTATTTGACCGGATGTAAATTGAGTATCAAATCATTGAACGGGTTGTAAAGAATATTCTAAATTTTTAGTGTATACTAATTTTTTCAATCGTAATAAGTATTAACAAGGGCAACTGGCGTTGCTGTAGTCCCTGCCGGTGTGCAATTTCAGGAAACACCCAAATTCAATGATAATTGAGGGATATGCAATTTCAGGACACACAAATTCAATGATAAATGACTACTAATCTAAATGAGTTAACAAATCTTTAAACATGAATGTGGCTAAATAACTTTAAATATGAATGTGTATTAATTTTATTAAGCAGCAACCAGCGGAACTAAGCAGAATCAGTAATGAAATATTTGTATTAAGGGTAAACTAGGAAAAATTGTGAGTAGGTAGTGGAATGTTTCCTATACAACATTGTCAAATTTTAAAATGAAACTCTTCTGAGTTCTCAAAATTGTTAGAACTTTATCTTTATCTTTGTTGAAATTGAAACATACAAAACTTTTACTATACTCATAAGCTTCAGAATCACTTTAATTATATGTTATTTTATAAAAATGTGTGGATAGGTAAATAAATATCTTACCTAACACATTCAAATTTTAAATTCTAACTCAACAATTTAAATTTCAAAACGATGAAAACTTGAATCCAAACCTTAAAAAATATAAGAAACAATCCTACAAAAGCTATGCAAGTTAATCTTGCAGGGTAGCACCCTATAGGGGTAAGTTTATAAAATTCTAAAAAACAACCCTCCATGAGGATGCTTGTAAGTGGATTGGTAAACTCATTTTGGAACTTATCAGGTTCCAACTCCAACGACCGGTGGACAAACATGTATGTTTCTTATTCAACTCCAACAACAAAATTTCTTTGTCTAAAATTATTCTTATGACAAGAAGTTGAAGTTGCTTTGGTGGTAATTGCGAAAACAAATTTACCCGAACAATCCGACATAATGAGTAGAGTATGCAAACGAGATCAAAACAAAAGCAAGAAATAAAACTATCGGACACACACAAGTTTCATATTCAAATCCAAAAGCAACATTTCTTTCTCTGTCTAAAATTATCCTATGACAAGAAGTTAAAGTTGCTTTGGTGGTAATTGCGGAAACAAATTTAATACCTGAACAATCTGACATAATGAATAGAGCATGCAAACAAGAGCAAGACATAAAACAATCGGACACATACAAGCAATGGAGCTCTAATATGCGTTGTTACGTGCATAAATTCAAGCAATCAGACAGTGACGTATCGTCAACGTAACGTACAAAATCCTTTTCAAACTAAAAAAAGCAGAACTCTATATATAATTTTAGTGTACTGACCAGTGCTCCATTTGAACCTGCTGCAATGGCCCTCAGATCGAAAGTGCGTCCCGAACTTCCACCGGATGAATCCAGATTCTTTCTCTTGTACATTTTTATAGCCGGTGCGTTGCTGATTTTCAGACGTCAAATTTCCCCTCTTCTGGCTTTCACGTTTGGCTTTTCTCCAAATTCTCTTCTTTTGAAGGCTATTACCCAGATTCCAAGGATGAAAATCTTCTAATTTTCCACAGCACGAGCTCCGCTGTACCTTTATTTACCTAAATTTAAAGATATAACACCTGCTTGAGTAGACTGCATACACAGAGGAATGTCCATTTCTCTTTGCTTTCAAAAACTTGTCTACAGATTGCCTGAGCGTTTCTTCGAGACAAGATCATCTTCTGGACATGCACTTACAAATTTGACGGAAAGTGACAAAAGAGTTGCAGAGAAGCACTCAATTATGTGCACAGATCTTCTTTATTTCCGGCATTATATCAAAATTTTAAAGCAATTTCCTTTTTGTTTAACTCGAATCTGCAAAATTTCTCCCAAAACCTCATTTTTTGGCTAGAAACCCTACTGGAACCAAGAAACAAAGTTTCGCCCTAATTTCAACCGTCAATCCATAGCTGCCAGTGCTGTATGCAAAAAATTCTTTAAAGCCGAGTCTGTGTGGACTCGACAGAGGCAAAATGATTTACTCAAAGTGCGCTAAATATGAGTCTGTGCGGACTGGACAGAAGCAAAGAAGCAAAATATCTTTAAAGTGCACTAAATATGGTCGTCTTAGTCTACAAACTCCAACAGTGACAATTTTGATCATCTGCATGGCGCCAGCTGAAAGGAATTGTCCTTTAGCGAATAGGATTTATTACAGGGTAAAAGACGCGGAGACTTCATTTTTCTTGGAAATATGCGTAGGCCAGTGCAATTGGCCTTATCGAAATTGTTGATCAAAGCAATCACATGAAATATTACTTCGTTCTGTGCCGATTCCATCCGGGAGCGATGGAAGCGGACTTGCAGCGATCTGATCTTTATCCTCATTTAATTTGATTGGCTGAAATGTGTGCTGATCGTTTGTTTTGTCATTTAAACTGGTAGACTCGATTTTATCGTTGCTGAGTACACTGGCAAAAATGATTTGGTTGACAAAGCAGCTGAAACAATTTCTAAAATTTCTGGAAAGATTTTAAGCGATCAAAGTTGCTGACTAAACTGGCAAAAAAATATTAATTAAACCCCGTTACACATAGAGCCCTGAATTACAACTTCGCCAGCTAACGTCAAATTGGCATCTGCGACAAATCACAAATCACAGACTCCAGCCTCGCAGGAATATCACAAATCACAGACTCCAGCCTCCGCAGGAATACGCCAAGATGGTTGTCGCTATGAGCTAAAAATGGAAAAGCAGTTCCAAGCACCGCAACCTACCTATTTGCTGATCCAAAGGCATCTGCTTAATCCAATGAAAGGTAATCCAATAAGAGGTGTAGCAGAGACTCCACAAAAGAACTTAAAATGGAAAATTTTGCTAATGGCAATGCTTGTCCGACGACAAGATTCAGTGAAAAAAAACAACTAACGCCATGCTGCCAACACCTTAACGCCATCCTGCCAACACCTCAACAACAAACTCTTGAACATATCCAGCCAAAAAAGACCTGTAATGCATGCAGATATTTCAAAGTTATCCACTAAATATTAATCTTTTAATTAAATATAAATTACCACTGGTTTACTGTGGGCCCATAATTGTGCCACCTGTTTATAATGCCATAATGCAACAGGCACTTGTCCATTCTACCATAACGCAACATGCATGTGAAAGTTCAGATAATTCTCTGATGGACAAAAGCGTTGATCATGGTGGAGTGTAATTTCACTGCAGCTCCAACAGTGGCCACGTCTCCAACAGACACACAGTGGTAAAGCTCTCCATATGGTGATCAATCTCCGCTCCTCTACCCTATTTCTTATTTTCTCCAATGTTGGAGAGCAAATCCTCATGAGCATCAGTGCGGCGCGTGGGAAAGCCCTTAGAAATTACCTGTATAAAGAAACACAACTTCTTCACCCTTCACCGGGCTTGTCTGGTATGCACAAACATCAAGAAACACAACTGCTTCACCCTTCACCGGGCTTGTCTGGAATGCACAAACAAGCAAACATGTCTTGCGCGAACAAACCAGCAATGGAGGTAAACCGCCGAAGAAAGAAGATCAAACCTTTATGGAAGATGTAATTATATAATATGTACATTGAATGTGTGTGAATAGTAGTGATTAAAAGGTAAAGCTCAGGACAATGTTGGCCGGCAAATCCTCATGAGCATCAGTCCGGCACATGGGAAAGCCCTTAGAAATGACCTGTATAAAGAAACACAACAGCTTGACCCTCCCTTCACCGGCCTTGTCTGGAATGCACATAAAACCAAACATGTCTTGCGCGAACAAACCAGCAAGGGAGGTAACCGCTGAAGAAAGAAGATCAAACGTACGTTTATGGAACCGCCCAGAAAGAAGATCAAACGTTTATGGAGAACCTGGGACAAGAGTTGTCTTCTGCCAGTCTAATCTCAAAATTTTGGATAAAAATTAAAAAACATCGCATTGAATTATTGGACATGGAGAAGTGTGAGCATGACATCGGGCAGTCTAATCCCAAAATTTTGCCTAAAAATTAAAAAACATCCCATTGAATCATTGGACATTAAATTGGCATAAAAATTAAAAAACATCGCATTGAATTATTGGACATTAAACTGGGATGCAAAATTAAAAAACAAAAGTGGGATGCAAAATTAAAAAACAACGCATTGAATTGTTGGATATTAAATTGTTCCCCAGTTTGGATAAAAAGTTTAAAGCTCCACATGAGTGTTCTAGAAGCGTGTTGAACTCGTAGTTTAAATAGGGGAGGAGTTGTTCAGAAAATTATAGAAATTTTGGTTATATTTAGAGAAAATTTAGCAAAGATTTTTGTAAATCTAAGTTATAGTGGTTAAACGTCAAAATTTCAAGTGTTTTAAACGTTTTTGATGGTGCTGAATCCAGTTCCACCATAAAAACACCATTCTACAAGATTTTTTTGAATTTTTTTGCCCAGATTTCCATTACTTTTCGTCATCTACGCAATTCCTCTGCCTTGATAAACTACTCCACATGTTAACATGAAATGTGGTCTCAAAACACTTGAAAGTTTAAAGGTTTTAATAAGAAATTGAAATCAAATCAAAACTTTAGATAAAAATTTGGTGAACGGAAATTGCAATCAAAAAGTTTCCAATCAAAAGGTTGAAATCAAATCAAAACTTTAGGTAAAAATTTCGTGAACGGAAATTGCAATCAGAAAGTTTAGATAAAGTTTGGATAAATTTTAGTGTAGTGTAATTTTTTTGGTTAAAATATTGATTAATGATTAATATCGTTCAACATTTTAGTCATTGTTAGACTTCTTAGAATTGTTGTTGTGCAAAAAGCAAGGTGTAATAAGAGCAGCGAAGATATATTTTAATATTAATATGGAAAAATGGGAGTCGTTTAACCAGGTGGAGGAATTCCCCCGTCGGGTAAAAATATTTCAAAAGATTTTGTAGAGTCAGTGTTTGAATCATGTTTTTGATGGTGGAAATGGATTCAGCGGTCTAGGACACCTAAAATTTTGAAGTTTAACAACTATAACTTGGATTTACAAAAATTCTTGCCGAATTTTCTTTAAATATAACGGGAATTTCCATATCTTTCTGGGCAATTCCTCCACCTCGTTAGACTACGTGGGAAAAATGTTTTAAGTAAAGTTTTTTTTGGTAGAAATTCCATAAGAGAAATTTTTGACGCATTTCTAACCAACAAATATAGTTATATACATATATATATGAGAAATTTTTTATTGACACATTTCGAACAAACAAGTATAGTTATATATGTATATAGAAATATATATATGATCCTAATTTTTTTATTAATTTCTTCCAATTAAATAATTTAAAAATTTATATAATAAAAAAATATTTTGTTATTATTTAATAAATTCAATTTATTTTTAAATTGAATTTATTAAATAATAATAAAATATTTTTTATATATATAAAATTTAAATTATTTAATTGGAAGAAATTAATAAAGTTATTTATTTATTTTTTAATTGATATTATTTGATAATTTAAAATTAGATTATTAAATAAAAAAAAGGGATCAAAATTTTAATGTGATTTTTAAATCATTTAATATGAAGGCTCGCGGAATGGGCGTTTAAGGTAGCAAGGCACATGGGAGGTGGGATTGTTTTGTTTAACCATGTGGTGAATCGGTGATTGCAAGGCCTAATCTAAGGGAGACCTAGGATCAACCCTCGTAGCTACCACTATAACACCAAGAGTATATCCAACAACCTGCAAGACAAATATACCAAATTCTTATTATTTAGCAAGCGCCGAGACTCACGGATAAGAGGAGTCTACTCCTTGAGCCGAGATCATAGCAAGACACTTTACTCAATGAAATTTGAACCGCGGTCTCGTGGGCTTCACCTAGCGAAACTTTCTGTTAAACCACAGTGGGATTGTTATGGGTCAATGTCGATATATTTTAATGTGTTTTTATCAATCGAAGCCCCCCTACATATGCTCGTCTGTTCCCTCAAATGCGACAATCAAGAAGGGCATACTCTCCCCCAATCCAAGACAACAGGCAACAACTTTTTAACACTAGTGAGGGTTGGTAAATTCACAATAACAATGATCTTAGCAGGGTCAATAAAAAAGCCATTTGTGCAATAACTAATGGAGTTGTCTTTAGTTTGAGGACTTTCCTATGCCAGAATCTAGTGGAAAAAATTAAGGTGAAATCTTGATTTGTGTTATTTAAACTAGTTTTTTTTATTGTATATATGGATTCATCACCTTGAAAAACCTCTAGGGCACTTCGATTCTGCAGGGGTTACCCATCAAGCTTGTAATTCCAATAAATTCTTGCCGGATTTTAGAGAAATTAGACCAGAAAAATCCAATGGAAAAGCTTCCAAAAAGTCTCACTAAAGATAACTTGAATAACCAAACATGACATAGAATTAAATGAATAAAAACATTATATATTAAGAAATTTGATCTCTCAATATTTGATAAATCTAAATTTAATATGGATATTTTTCTAGTTTTATTGGTGTTTTTAATCATTTAAAATTAATTGTTGAGTGGATATACTAGTGTCTTTTAATTTACAAGTTAGATAAATTGTATTTGTTATTTTTCATAATCATTATTTAATGATAAAGCCAACCTTAGAAATTATGCTAATTTAGTGATGTGTTATCTTGTTAGAAATTTATGATTGGTTTAAATCCCAATTGTCTAACTTTCTTGTGACAATGAGTCTTGCAATATTTTCCTTGTCACTCATATAAGCTTCCTATACCTAAGCCTATAACTCGCCTATCCTTAAAAAATAATTCCCTATTACTCACAATAATTAAAGACACAAGGTTTATTTGAGCTAGCATGTCCATCCATGTATTCATTCCCTTGATCCTTTGGGTGTGGGATACGAGGCATTCCTTTCAATCCTCTTCCTCATCACATCAATGTTAAAAACTTAGAGGATTTCATTCATGAAAATTGATGAAATTAGACACTATAATCTACAATTTCATAGTATATATAGGTCTCTAGTCAACTTAGATGGTTTTAAATATACCATTTGATTAACATAAATATGTAATTTCAACAATGTTGAAATACATGAATTTCAAGGGAGATAATTGAAAACAACGCAATATAAGTATTAATTATACAACATTCATCTATCATTTTCCTCCCATATGTCCCATCCTTCAGCTTTAGTGAGGCTTAAACTTTCTCTCAACTTCATGATATGTCACATTTAACACCCATGCCTAGATTCTCTTATTCTCTTTTATTTTTTCTTTTGTATTTCTTTAGCAATATCTCCTCTTTGTTTTGGTTAAAGTTAATGTATATATTTCATCAAATTTAATACCATTGTTAATTGTCATTATCAAGGTCAAGGCTGAGATAAAGAATTAAACTCCTAGTAAATGTCACTCTTAGGACTCTCATAAGCCTTTATTACTTCAACAATTGTGAATTATTGCTAATCGTCACTAGTAAGGTCAAGGCTCAAAAAAGTAGTTAAACTCTTAAGACATGTCACTTTGAGAACTCCAATATTCTTTTATTAATTCAGCAATTATAGTTGAACCTAATAGTATTATAAATACATCTTTCCCAACTAACAATATATTGACAATAAAGTCCCAAGAGATAGCTCAGTCGGTCGAGTTCATGTTGCTAAGTACCTTACCAATTGGGAGGTCACGGGGCAAACCTCCTCGACACCCTTGGGGTTAGGCCCGACATATTAGGTCGATGGGTAGATCCCTTCGGGTGGATTTGCCTGGATTATTTCCCGTGGATGTAGTGGCCACTCAGTGACCGTGAACCACAATTGAAAAAAAATATATTGACAATTTGTTAATTGGGTCTATCTCGAGTGGTTGGGAGAAATGATTGGGATCCTCCCCATCTAGGTTCAATTCCCACAAGCGACATAATGAGTTTTGATGTAATGGCTCTGAGTCTTGTTATTATTCCTGAGAACGAATAGTCCCTCGAGGATTGGAACATGCATATTTCTCATATGGAATATAAAGGTATTTTCCATGTAAAAAAAACAGTGTATTGAAAAATTACAAATCTTATTATCTTTTGAAATAATTGACATAAATATTAGAATTAAAACAATCCATCACAACCCAAATAAATTCAAATCCAATAATATATATTTCAACATAGACATACTAATTTGAGAATGGATATTTCCATAGCTATTCATATTGTTTATGATATTTATGGAACCAAATTGTGTAGAGTAGAATAAAATGTTCAACATTTTGGGTGGGCACTCCACCCATCATCAGGGATAAAAAAAACCTTTAGAAAGATGAGACTGGAGAACTTGTTGTGCAATAATATTTTATAGGAAAAATATAGTTGTTGAGAGAATGATAAATTTCAAAAATGGGAAAGAAAGTCCATGGAATTGTTGGCAAAAGTATTGTTTGGTTGGCATTAATGTCAGCCTTCAGATGTTATGGTTTGGATTTCTTGTTGCATGCGTTGTGTAATATTCTAACTAGATAAATACATTGAAATATCAAAATATGAACTAGCTACAACAAAATAAATAAGCATGCAATCTGAGAACTCCAAAAGAACAACAAATTCAGAACATTGTCGAGCAAAAATAATAGAGTTGAGCCATTTTATTAAATATCCAATGAGAAGTTGGGTACAAAATATAGTGGAATGTGTACACCTGAGCTTGCTAAAGAAAGCATGCTAAACCCATGTGAGAATGAAGAAAACTCCACACTAAAATGACTCATTGGTTGTACACTCTTCCCATAAATTTACTGTTGCTGCTGCTTGAGGCAAATTGATATTTGAGGACTCAAATCTGCTCCAAAAATTCTGAAAAATTAGAGAGAGGCTCCTCACACACAAACCAATAAATCCCATAAATTTTTTGAGCTAATTTCGACTGACCCAAAATGCCCAAAATAGTGTTAAAATCCCAGCTAAAACAAAATTCGCCCTGTTATAAGAATGAGGATTTCAGGCCCGAATATTGTCCAGAAAATTCTAAAAAAATTAGGACAATTCTCCCCAACCTCGGACCAACAAAAGCCAAAAATATTTTAGGCTAATTCCAACCTCCTAGAATTACCCAAATTTATGTGAATTTACCCACTATCCAGCTCTGCGTCCCACCAAAAAAACTACAGTTCCTCCACCCAAAATCCTCCACCAAATAACTGAGAAATCACTAAGAAAATAGGTTGTGAAATAGTAGAGTGAGGTTCCAGCTATTTTCGGCACAAAGTTGGTTAACAACTGCTCAACAAAACGGTCCATAAAAACCCCAACGCGAGCCTAAGAAGAATTTGGCCCACTTAAATGCAACAGTCTTAGGCTCTAAAACTCCACAAGGAAATCTGTCCACCTCCAAGTAAAATTCCTGCAAATTATTTAGGCAAATTTCCCCCACAATTTCCTCCTCCAAGTAACTCTATTTATGCTACTACGTCCTCCTAAAAAAATCGTCCCACCTGTTACATAGATGAAATGGCTCACAAAATTTAGGAAAATAAATATCCAATCAGCTCCAAATTTCTCTCCTAGGGTGACACTCTAGGTTCACCAAAAAAGAGTTGGCATTTTCCGCTTGGAAATCCCTATGCTAAACATCACTGGTTGACTTGGATCAACAACTCAAGAAAACACTCCAAATTAGAAATGAAATGCCAAAATAGAATATCAAAATGAGCCTTTGGTCTTCCTTTTATGGTTGTTTTCCCTTCCTCATACCATGGTCTGATTTCTCTCACACTATGCTTTGATATCATTATTTGATTCTTCCCATGGTTCAATTTCCATTTTGGTAATCTCCACAACTTATCTTCACTTTAATTTTCTTATTTTCCTAAGTTCCAACTTTTGCCTTTTCTCTAAAATATTTTTAACATCTCCATAGCTTATTTCTCCTAAGTTTTATTTATCTAATACTATATTAATCGCCAAAATTATAAAATAGAGAATTTTCTTGACAAAATTTTAATTAGGGACATAGCAGTCCTCCCCGCCAAAAATTGCTTGCCCTCAAGCAATGCTTGAACAAGTGCCTCCCCCCCCCCTAACACTATTTGTTGGCCCAAACAGTCACTATAAACAATACCAGGATCCCAAATGTGCCACTGAGTCATCCTTGTCTCATGCACTATCTTATCATAAACGAGTCTCTCGGTACCAGGATCCCAAGCCATCCTAGTCAACATGAAACACCCCTTTCTCCACTCGTTTTCCAACCATATACGAGTATTATTGGTGGATTACAGTGGTATCAGAGCATGATCTTGGAAAGTGGTGGGGAAGCTAGAAATATCATGAAGGTTTTAGATATGCATGCAAGTGATTGGTGAATTTATGGACACTTCAATGATGCAAAAGGGGAAGAGTACACAGGGGATCATGGAGGAGTTGGTGAGGAAAAACCAATAGATCCTAGAGGGGATGCAACAAATGATGGGAATGTTGATACATAACTAGCTAAGAAGCTACACATATGCATGTGTAGTCTAGCAGAATAATACCCATGGCTAGCCTAGCCGACCTACTATGCCTCATTTTTGGATGAACCAGAGAAGGAGAGGAAACCAGACACCTTTGGAGATCTGGTGAGGTCCTTTGTCGATAAGATTGATGAGTTTAAGGCATTGGAATCCAAGATCAAGAGGGCTCTCTTGTCTGAGGAGCTTAGATCAAAGACTAGATCATCATATAGAGGAGGCAAGTTAGAGGGTGAAACCAGGAGACACTTCTACTAGTGGAGACCTGGATTTAGATATCAGGAGCCAGAGGAGGAGGTGGAGCATGAAGATGATGACATGCAGGAGGAGCACACAGATATACCAAAAATGACGCAAGAGTCAACCTTGTTGGAGATTCCTTTGATAGCTCTTCTTGACACCTTGGTGGAGATAGTTGAGCATACACCTGTAGGGTCATACACTGAGGAGATATCCAATGATAAGGCATCCAGAGTTGTGACATAGTTTCCAGATGATGACTGCCTACATCAGGTTGATGAGGTGCCAAGAGACATGGAGGTATCCACTATTGATGAGGTACCATGAGACATATCCACCACTGATGAGGTCCCTGGAGACAAAGAGGGGTCAAGAGCTTTGACTGAGTTTAGAGGTGATAGTAACCCACAACAGATTCATCAGTTCCAGGCTGACCTTATAGCATTGAAAAAGGAGGTTACGAGAGGCCACTCTATAGCATATCGAGGAGTTGGAGGGCATGAGAGTGGTTTTTTCCGAGTCAACGGCCAAACTGACTCGCATTGGTGAACGATTGGATTCCTTAATGATACAACTAGGGTACACATTGGAGCTTCAAAGAAACCCTCTTTAGGCATACATAGTTGGGGCTTGTAGCACTGGTAGGTTGTCTCTGCACATTGGAGAGGAAGAGGCAGAGTCACCTCAACAAATTTTATGTGTTGACCAAGATAGTGAGATGAGGTGATGAGTTGTGCAAGGTGCAACATTCACAGGATGGAGGTGTTTTTCTATGTATAAGAGTTTATGCATTCGATTCCTCTCTTAGGGTTGGATGACAAGAGATTCTGAGTTGGTACCCAGTGGAGTGGGCTAGATTTATGGAGACAGTGGTAGTTAGGAGTAAAACTTAGTAGGATCCTCTAGACATTGGGGATACTGGAGGTCCAGATTGGAATTGGGATCTAGGAGGGGCTTTCTACCATATACTTGAGATGCAGGATGACGGTTGTTGGGATCCATATGGAATTCCCCACCCCACCATGGATATGGCTAGTGAGGGAATTGGTGGTGTGACGTATCTAGTGACTAAGCATCCACACACTTTCGGATCTCCATCAACCTTAGTAACGGGTTGGGTTGACAGGGGAGCATGTAGACTTCGCATTTTGTTTGAGCATGTTGGTTGTGCATGGAGTTGCAAGATGATAAACATACTCTAGTAGGAGTTTGTTGGAGGAAGTGGCATTGACAGGTCGCCAGATAGTGCCTTGTATTGGGTCAAGGGTTCTCCCTAGTTATGTGGGGCGCAATGGTCATGGAGGAACGACAAAGTGGTGGCATCACCACTAGTACATAGGGGGATTCACCTCTCATGTTCCTTGGGGACATTTTGGAGGAGAGGCCCATACATCAGAGGGTATGGTGACGTGACATTGGAGGCGGAAATACTAGTAGGGTGTGGGCCGACATGTACTATCTTAGCTTTAGATCATGGAATCCAATGGCATGTAGGAGCATCTATCGTTGAGTAGTGGTTCGCAAGTGAGCACGTAGATGCATGGTGGTGTGTTGCAGTGCATGGATTTGTACCACAGAGTGGGACGAATGACTTATATCACATCGAGTTTGCTAGTGGAGTGGTAGATGCATTGACACATATGGGATGCCATATGGTACAGGGTGGTAAGACAATGAGCATTGGTATCCAGTGGTGCATGGAGTACTGCCTCAGAGTTTAGTGTTATTTAGAAGAGTTCAAGGGTGCGTATTTATGTACAATAAAGCATGATGATGCACAATATGTTGTTGGAGTTTTTCCACCAAAGATATCTCCTGACAGGGATGTTAGACACACCATTAGGTTTGGCACACCCAGATTTGGAGAGTGAATTGATCACAGGGTTGGTCATGAGCTTCCATTTATCACTCTCTGTCATTACACACTGACACTGGGGACTTGGCTATTGTATCTTGATGCTCTCATCATGAGCAACAAGACCCAAGAGGTTCATCTAAGATAGTTGGATAGGACACAGTGCATTAGGAGAGAGGTTTTCTAGTCGTGGCATATGTTTAGGGTGCGAGTTGGCAGGTGCAGGGTTATGGATGGTTCGATATGTTGTAGGGGTAGCATGTGCTCCACCATTGACCCCACATTTATGGAGATGCAATAAAATTGTTGGGCGAGATATTCAGAGATGTCTCAGGATCATATACAGTGGTTGGTGGACCCACCTAGTTGGCACATGTTTAGACTCGGGGCATTTTTGGGTAGCACATACAGGAGGCAAGATAGCAGATCTCACAATGTGGTATGGCATGTGAATGGAAATCTTGTAAACACCAGACTACTTCAGGATGTATGGAGTACATATAATGATTGCATGCAAGGACCCAAGATGTGGTACAAGTTGGTTCCAGTAGTTGTCAGGTTTATGCCACAACTAATATGGCTATGGGATCCAGGGATTCAATTGGATGATTGGTCACTATATTTCGTGACGAGCGAGATCAAGATAGAGAATGACCTAGCTCACTCTTGGTTTGACATATGGGGGAGCACCAAGGCCTTAATCACATGGCAAGGTCAGTTTTCCTTGTTACTACTCTAGATCAAGTTTGGTAGTAGATGGGTAGACACTGATATTATGGAGATTCCAGGGAAAGATGAGCTTGGCCTTCACAAATTTGTCACCATCAAGTTCCAGGAGAGGAGGATACAATCTGTGCATGATAGGAATTCTATCATAGTTAGAGTGGCACAACATCAACATGGTGACACCCTTTTGAGACTGGCGTGCGATTCGGGCATCACAAGATTTCACGATCAGCTACCCTCAAGGGTGATCTGGTTCCTATAGGGGATATCATTCAGATCTTCCATTATGTTTTAGTGGTTTGTTGTTGGCACGGGGGACTTCACCAACATGGCAAGATGATCAACAGGAGGAGATTAGGGGGAGCTCACGTAGGCAATAATTCATCTCCACAGGGGTTGGATTGAATCTTTAGGAGGCTACTCCTGATGTACATGAGATTGACTACTCAATAGGGCATCTTCACAATGAGTTGCTCAGGATTATTTATTATCATGATTCTCTACTCATGGACAATATATAGAGGGATTCTAGGGCTTATACCTAGTTGGAAAATGGGTGGATCAAGGGGTGTTTCACGTTGATCAGTATGGCTTGGGATCCTCGTATCGAGAGACTCCTTTATGATAGGATAGTGCATGAGACGGGGATGACTCAGTGGCACATTTGGGACCCTAGTATTGTTTACAGTGACCATTTGGGGTAAAAAATAATGGGGTGGGGGGGGCACTTGTTCAGGCATTGCATGAGGACAAATAATTTTTGGGGGTAGGACTGTCATGTCCCCAATTAAAATTTTGTCAAGAAAATTATTGATTTTATAATTTTAGCAATTAATATATTATTAGATAAATAAAACATAGGAGAAATAAGTTGTGGAGATGTTAAAAATATTTTAGAGAAAAGGCAAAGGTTGGAACTTAGGAAAATAAGAAAATTAAAGTGAAGATAAGTTGTGGAGATTACCAAAATGGAAATTGAAGCATGAGAAGAATCAAACCATGGTATCAAAGCTAGTGTAAGATAAATCGAACCATGGTATGAGGAAGGGAAAACAACCATAAAACAAAGACCAAAGCCTCATTTTGATATTCTATTTTTCATTTCATTTCTAATTTGGAGTGTTCTCTTGAGTTGTTGAGCCAAGTCAACCAATGTTGTTTAGCATAGGGATTTCCAAGCAAACAATAGAAACTCTCTTTCAGTGAACCTAGAGTGTCACCCTAGGAGAGAAATTTGGAGTTGATTGGATATTTATTTTCCTAAATTTTGTGATTCATTTCATCTGTGCAACAAGTGGGACGAATTTTTCAGGAGGACGTAGTAGCATAAATAGAGTTACTTGGAGGAGGAAATTATCGAGGAAGTTTGCCTAAAGTGTTTGTAGGAATTTCACTTGGAGGAGGACAAATTTCCTTGTGGAGTTTTAGACCCTGAGATTGTTGCATTTGTGTAGGTTGAATTCTTCGTAGGGCCTGCGTTGGGGTTTTTATAGACCATTTTGTTAAGCAGTTGTTAAGCAACTTTGTGTCGAAAATAGCTGGAACCTCACTCTACCATTTCACAAGATATTTTCTCATTGATTTTCCAGATATTTGGTGGAGGATTTTGGGTGGAGCAACTGTAGTTTTTCTAGTGGGACACAGAGATGGATAGTGGGTAAATTCACATAATTTTGGGTAATTCTCGGATGTTGGAATTAGAACAAATTCTTTCTGGGTTTTGTTAGTCTGAGGTTGGGGAGAATTGTCCTAATTTTTTTAGAGTTTTCCGGGCAATATTCAGGCATGAAATCCACATTCTTATAGCAGGGCGAATTGTTAGTTTAGTTGAGATTTTCACACTATTTGTGGAATTCTAGGTCAGTAAGAATTAGCTCAAAAGATTTCTGGGTTTTATTGATTGGGGTGTGAGGAGTCTCTCTCTAAAGTTTCAGAATTTTTGGAGCATATTTGAGGCCTCAAATATCATTTTTCCTCCAACATTAACAATAGTAAATTTATGGGCAGAGCATATAGCCATTTGAGCCATTTCAACATGGAGTTTTCTTCATTCTCACCTGGGTTTAACATGCTTGATTTAGCAAGCCCAAGTGCACACATTCCACTATATTTTTTACTCAACTTCTCATTGGATATTTAATAAAATGGTTCAACTCTATTTTTTATGCTCGACAATGTTCTAAATTTGTTGTTCATGTAGAGTTTTTACACTGCATGCTTATTTATTTCGTTGTACCTAGTTTATGTTTTGATATTTCACTGTATTTCTCTAGTTAGTGTGAAATTTTCTAACACGAAATTCTACTGCAGTAATTGATTTATTTCTCCTACTTATTTTCCACAATAAGTTATTTACAAAACTCTTAAGTAAACATCAAAATAAATTCTACTGCAGTTGTCACATAATAGAAAAGAGAAAAGGATAGTGAAATATAAGCACAAGAGTCAATCATATCAACACAGTTATTTTTGAACAATAGTTCCCGGAAAAACCCAATGCAGGAAAATTGATGCAATAGATGAGGGTTTATTTATTATTCTTCAGCACAATCTCTTTACAAGGAATGATTTTGCAGAACATAGAGAAACCTCTAAGAAAACACATGAGATAATTTTCCTCCTTCCTTTGGAGAAATTCTGACACCCCGGACCCTCCAGCCTTCACTGTGTCACCTCTGTGTCATCTTTGCGTGAGGACTGTGTTCCTTGCTGCGTTGCCTCTCTGAGTTGTCCCTCTGCGTTGTCCCTCTAATGCTCTATGTCACCTCCTCCCATTAGGGGAGTTTTGAGGTCTAAAATGGGCCTCCTCAGGAAATTATAAAATAATAGAGGAAATAATAAAATAAGATCAGATTACATCATCAAATTTTAGAGGGAAAAAAGAAACAATTATCTTTTCAACTTATCTCCTTATGGGTTTGCTCAACTTTTGAGAGGAAACGCCCGTTGGATGAATAATTTTATTTCTCATCCAAGGAGTACCCATGTTGCATACTTTTGATGGACCTTGCTACACGAAAAAATGAGAAATACATGAAAAAACATGATTGTAATAATGTTTTTTCATGTATTTCTCATTTTTCGTGTAGCAGGGTCAATCAAAAGTATGCAACGTGGGTACTCCTTAGATGACGAATTAAATTTTGCATCCAATGAGTACTCCTGCTCAAAATTTGAGTAAAAACTTAAGGAGATTAGCTGAAAATATGAGTTAAAAATGTAGTTTTATTATTTTATTATTTTTTAATATTTTTACTTTTTTACTCCAAAAATGGTGAATCATCTCCCATGGTTGACATCATCATCTAAAATCCTATTGGTTCATAAAAAAGTTTTTTTGCTTGTACATTTTCTTAGGAGGCCCATTTTAGACCTCAAAATTCCCCTAATGTTAGCCTCTGATTGATGTTGATGCCCTCCTCTTCCTCACCCTGTAACTCTCCCTCTGAAATCAAATTCTTACTCCTTGAGAATCAATTTCCCTCATGTTACTAAGTAATTTCCCGGTGTGTCTCTAAATGACTCTCAAGTCTTCCTTTATACTTTTCCTATTGAGATATCAACGGTCATGATCTAATCTCTAATCAATGGCTAAGAGTAAATTAGATTTGGTCCTCATCTCTTAGAAGCTTCAGATTTTCATTAATACCCATTAATATTTTAATTTTCCTAAGTTTAGACTTAGGAACCCCATTAAAAATGTGATTTATTTTAATAAAATACAATCCGGGGGGAATTTCACCAAACGATTGCTGGGTCTTGGAGATCTCATGTGTTCTAGCCTCTCCACAAATTTTTGGAGCTAGAGAACATCTTATGCTAACCAAAAATCAACATTCCCTCTTAGCAAGGAATGTGCTCTAGCAATACTTCCCAACATAAGTATCACACTGATCCACAACATCGGTCCTTTGCGTTGTTGATGATCGACCTACTTCCCTTCATCCACTATGCTACTACAACCTGTATTGCTACCCATGACACTGCCATTACCACTGCTACATTTGTACTGCAAATCCCTCTCAATATGATGCATTATGCTACCCATAGCATTGCCACTACTAACTATTGCACTGCAACTCCCTACACATTCTGCTTTTGCTACTGAAACATATTCTCAATCATCACCATATTCTCCCTAAAATAAACAAACTTTGTTCTTCCTAGAGCCTTGGTGAGAATGTATGCCACCTATTCTCTTATCGAAGTGTACCATAACTACACTTCCCCTCACTGGACACAATCTCTGATAAAGTGACACCTGATGTCAATGTGCTTCGACAGATAATGAAAAATTGGATTCTCAGAGAGCTTGATGCAACTCTAATTATCACACAAAATATTGGTTGCTTCCATCCTTCTCCTGAATAGATTCACAAACAACTTCCTAAGCCATATGGCTTCGCACGATGATGTGCTAGCTGCCATATATTCAACTTCATCTGAGCTCAGAGCTACAAATTTCTGTTTCCTACTACACCAGGAGGTCATTCCTGATCTAATGTTGAAACAATACCTAATGGTACTTTTCTGATCTATTGAACTTCCAACCCAATCTGCATCAGTGAACACACTCAGCTTGATGTCATTACCTTGGGTGTACATTAATCCATGCTCGACTATTCCTCATATATATATGAGAACTTGTTTGGCTACTGCTCAGTGCACCCTCTTTGGTTCCACCATGAAATGACTGAGGGTGTTGACAACGTAACAAATGTCTTGCCTGGTATTGAATAGATACATCGGGGACTCTATGAGCTGCCTGTACAAGGTGGGATCGACTTATTATCTTCAGATGCATCAATCTTCTTCTAGTTTGTAATCATTGGAGTAGCCATAGGTCTACAGTTCTGGATTCTGAACCTTTTCAAAATTTCTATAGCATATCTCCCTTATCCAAGGAAAATTCCACCCTTCTGCTGCCAAACTTCCAACCCCAGAAAATAATGCATCCGTCCAAATCCTTCATGTCAAATTTTGTAGCTAGGTTTTCCTTGCAATCTGTGATGAGCCTGGATGAACTTGTTAGAAAAATATCATCCACATATAACACCAGAATGAGAGGCTTATTCTCTACAATTAGATAGTAGAGGTTGGAATCTGCATCACTCTTGACAAATCCCATCGTCTACAAGTAACCATCAATTCGACCGTAGCATGCTTAAGGCACTTGTTTAAGCCCATATAAGGCTTTATTCAACCTGCATACATGAGTTTTCTTCTCATGTGTCTCAAAACTTTCTAGTTGTTCAATGTATACTTCTTCTTCTATCACCCCATTCAAGAACGTGGTCTTGACGTCCATTTATTGAATCTCCCACTCCATTTGTGCTACAAGGGATATCATGGATCTAATAAAAGTATACATGGCAACAAGGGTGAAGGTTTCTTCGTAGTCTATCCCTTCCTTCTGAGCATACCCCTTAGCCACAAACCTGGCTTTGTATTTTTCCACATTGCCATCTACAACATATTTGACTTTGTAGATCCATCTCGAACCTACAACTGACTTGTCCTGAGGCCTAAGAACCACTTCCCAGACATCATTGACCATTATGGAACTATATTCCTACACCATAGCATCTATCCATACTTAATGTTGAACGGCCTCCTGAAAACTAAAGGGTTCTCCAACCTGAGCCACCAAGGCTTGGTATCTATCTAGTTGTCTACGCTCCCTTTTCTTGTTCTTAGGAGCTTCGATGAAATCCTCTGCATCCCATAGTATTTGTCGGAGTTCCCAGGTTGCTCTTCCACTGGTAGTGGGTAGATCTATTTGCTCCTCCTCTTGAGACTCCACCCATTGTGATACCTCTGGATTCTTGTCTTTTGGAGAAATACTAGTGTTGGTTTTTGCTGGTTTCTGCTACCTGGACCAATGGATCATCCTTTGAGTACTCTTCGAAAGGCATTTCTGTGGATTTCCTGAAAGATATTTCCTCCATAAACTTTACATCTCGTCGTACTATGATCTTCCTATTTCCCGGAAGATAGATTCTATATGCTTTATCATTCTCGCTATATCCCACAAGATATTCTTTTTTTGGAGTTTGATGCAACTTCTTCCTCTTTTCTTCGGGTATATGGCAGTATGCCAAACTCCCAAATATTCTGAAATGACTCACCTCAGGCTTCTTTCCGGTGAAGACACTCTCTAGAGTAATCTTACCTAATGCCCTATGAGGAGTCCCGTTACAGACATATACTGTTGTGTTGCATGCTTCTACCCATAGAAATTTGGGCATATCTTGATCATACAACATTGCCCTTGCTGCTTCAACAATAGTCCTATTCTTCCTCTCTGCTACTCCATTATGCTCCGGATTATATGGAGATGTCCATTCTCTTCTGGTGTCTTCCCTTACGCAGAAATTAGTGAAGTCTTTATCAATGTATTCTCCACCATTGTCTAAGCACAACACTTTTATCCTCTTCCCGGTCAAATTATCAACCAGAGCTTTAAACTCTTTGAATTGATCAAAAACCTCATCCTTGGTTTCTAGAAAGTAGATCCAAGTCTTCCTAGAATGGTCATAAATGAAGGTGACAAAATATTCGACACCACTAAGAGATTTTATGGACATGGGTCCACAGATATATGAGTGCATCAATCATATAACACTCTTTGCCCTACTGTTACTTATGGAATAAGCCACTTTGGCATACTTGCCTAGTATGCAACCTCTGCATGCATTGTCTTGTTTGGTACTTAATTCTAGAAATCGTGTGATGGATCTTCTAAGAATTCTTAGATCCCCATGGTGTAAGTGCCCCATCCTCCTGTTCCATAGTTCATTCAAATATTTTTCCCCACGGTTGTCTATCAATGGCATTGGAGATTCTAGTTGTAACTTATATAATCTGTTACTTTTGACTCTAATTTGAGCCTTCTTCTTCCAACTCGGATGTTTGACATATTCTTTCTTCCCAATGAATAAAAAATCATAGCCCTTCTTTTGTAACTGAGATACAGAGAGTAAGTTCATCCCCAATCTAGGCACATAAAACACATTGGTAGCTCGAAGCCGATCCCCTGCTTCTGTTTGAAAAACTACAGTACCTCTTCCTACGGGGGTACATTTTGAATTATTTCCCATGGTGATTTGGAAGTTCATTTGTTCTTCTTGATAGCTCGAGAAACATTGTTGTATTCTTGTCATGTGCGCAGAAGCTCCTTTATCAATATACCAAACCTCAGACGAAGCAAAACTTGCCAATCAAGCGACTTCTTCTTCCAGTCTCGAAGCTAACATAGAATAGTCATGATCCATTATATTCTTCATGCTTTCCTCTTTCACGTGAGAACTACATGAGTACCTTGTTGCTCCATCATCATGCTCCTGAATCATTGTAGATTCTCTAATCTTGTTTCTCGATCTCTCCTCTGATACCATGTGAAAATTTCTAACGTGAAATTCTATTACAGTAACTGATTTATTTCTCCTACTTATTTTCCACAATAAGTTATTTACGAAACCCTTCAGTAAACATCAAAATAAATTCTACTATAATTGTCAAATAATAGCATAGAGAAAAGAACAGTGAAATACAAGCACAAGAGTCAATCACATCAACATAGTTATTTTGGGACAATAGTCCCCAAAAAACCCAATGCGGGAAAACCGGTGCAGCAGATGAGGGTTTATTTATTATTCTTTAGCAACAATATCTTTACAAGGAATGATTTTTTAGAACAGAGAGAAACCTCTGAGATAATTTTCCTCCTCCATTTGCAGAAATTTTGACACCCCGGAGACCCTCCAACCTTCACTGCATCACCTATACGTCATCCCTACGTGAATATTGCGTCTCCTGTTGTGCTGCCTCTCTGAGTTGTCCCTCTGCGCTGTCCCTTTGATGCTCCGCGTCACCTCCTCCTTAGTCTTTGACTGATGCTGATGCCCTCCTCTTCCTTCACTCTGAAACTCTCCCTTTGAAATCGAACTCTTACTCCTTGAGAATCGATTTCCCTTGGGTTACTGATTATTTTCTCGGTGTGTCTCCAAATGACTCTCAAGTCTTCATTTATACTTTTCCTATTGAGATATCAATGGCTGTGATCTAATCTCTAATCAATAGCCAAAATTAAATTAGAATTGATCCTCATCTTTTAGAAGCTTCACACCCGTATTTTCATTAATACCCATTAATATTTTAATTTTCCTAAGTTTAGACTTAGGAACCCCATTAACAATATTAATTATTTTAATAAAATACAATCCGGGTGGAATTTCACCAAACAATTTCTGGGTCTTGGAAATCTCATGTGTTCTAGCTCCTCCACAAATTTTTGAAGCTAGAGCACATCTGATGCTACCCAAAAATAAACAGTTAGAATATTACATGTTGAAGGACTAGTGTGCCTCTATTGACAAGTAACATGATGCTGGTTTTTGGTTGATGTTGTAGATGGTTACAATGTACAATGTTGGTGTGCCTGATGTAGCCAAAGGCAAGTATGAGTGGATAATCTTGAAAAAAATAGAGTAAAGAAAAATATAAGTGGATTATGTGTGAGAAAAACACATATATACACTGAATTCCTTAAGGAAAGGCGCATATACAATCTTGTGCGCACAAAAATAAAAACCATAGGAATTCCCATGGAATTTGTCCATGATATTTGGTGCCAATATCAACATGTCCTATTTGATATGGTCATAAAGACAAATGGAATATAATTAATGTGTTGATTTGGTCCAACTTTATGAGGGAAAAATTAGTATAAATATATCATGCAGTGGTTGGAAATTTGTTTTAGTTGTTGTGCATAATGAAGTTGAATATTATACCTATAACAATGATCGAATATGGGTTCAATGTTGTAGAGTTTTAGTTCATCATTATAGTTTCCATGTATTATGAAGTTTTCTTGTATTACACTACGGTTGATGGTTGTGTGAGGGTTTGTACTGTTGTTGCTATGATGGAGATATATTATTTTCCTTAGTGTATGGCTATGTGAGTTTTTGGTGCAACTAATGATGTTGGTTGCGAGAATGTTGTTGTTGTGTTATTGTTGTAGAAGAGGACCAGTATGAAAATGAATGAAAGCATTGTCCATAATGTTTATGGAGGTTAGGGACTTCGGCAAGTTGAGGTTTGCTAAAACAGGGAGTTGTGGCTTCGTAGTTGGTGGTGGAAAACGAGTTGATATAGAGGGAATTAGGGCTTACTAGCTAGTAGAGGCCAAAAAATCTATGTTGAGGGAGTGCTTGCTCCTAGCTAGTGGAGTCTAGCAAGTTGATGTAAAAGAAAAGCTTAAATATTAATGAGAAGAAGACAAGCAAAGCAGTATGATGGTTTTCTTCCCCTTGAGGGTTTCCACCTAAAATCCATGTTGCTCATTTGTGTTGTTTCTTATGTTGTGATTTGAAGTTGCATGCATGTTTAGATTTGTTGTTCATGTACTATGTTATTGATTATCTATGTGTTTAATTGATTGTTTAATGATTTAGAAAAAAATGGTTATGATGATTCAATCAACGTTATATTGATTCACCCCTCTCCTCTCAATATAACTAAGTTTCCAATAGTTGGTATCAGAGTGGGTTCCTTTTGTTGTAGCTTAACCACTGGAAGGTAAATCTAGGTGAATCATGGGTCATCAAAGTGCTCCTCTCCTAAACTACATAAACTTTCAAGAATGGAGAGAGAATGTAAAATCAAAAATATATTCTTATGGATCTGAAGTCTGGAAGGTAGTGATAAATTGTTATGGAGAAGAATCCCTTTCAAAACAAGTTTAGTATTGGAATGCCTAGGTCAAGTGTGCAATTTACAACAATTTTCATAATTTGAACCTTGAGAAAGTAATGGATCTTATGTCTGCAAAGGAGATATGGGACAAGTTCCAGACCTGCATGAAGAAGAAACGAATAGTAGTGGTGGAGAAAAGGAGAAGAAGAAGAAGAAGAAGAAACCAATAGTAATGGTGGAGAAAAGGAGGAGAAGAAGAAGAAGAAAAAGGCCCCTAGGAAGGAAAGTGGTCAACCAAATGAGATCTATTCTCCTAGTATCAAAGTAGTTGATTGTCAAGAGGAGATATCACTTAGAAATCAAGCTAAGATTAACTTAGCATTGGCTAAAATAGAAAGGATTTGAATAGAAAACAAAGATTTGAAGAAGCTTCTTCAAATATTTGAAGAAAGAGAGTATGATTTTAAAGAAGAAATTTCTAATTTGAAAACCCAAATAGAAGAAGGAAGGATGATTGAAGAGGTAATGAGCAACAAGCTGAAGGATAGAAAAAAATAGTGTGAAGAACTAGAAGTTGAGGTAGTTTATGAAAGAAACAAGTTAGAAAATAGCAGATCTAACTTGGAGGTAGCTACAGACAGACTTGAAAACCAAGGACAACAACAAAAGCAAAGAAGTGAAAAGGGTTTGTTAAGACTCTTTCCCCCTCAAGATTGAAGAAATCAAAGGCAAAAAGTGTTCATGTATGCAAGTTATTTTCATGTCTTTTGTTATTCATGCAATACTTTTGGCCATAAGGTTGTTGATTGTAAATATTATGCAAAAACAAGTTTGAGTGCATTGTTTGGAGATAATAGGTCACTTGTGGATAGAAGTACAAGAAGGCACGAGTCCTTTCCTCTCTTTCTTGGTCACATAAAATGTTATAATTGTGATAATTATGGCCACAAGGTGTTGGCTTGTAGGGGCCTGACCTAGGTTCAGAGGTGATTTAGCCAAACAAATCCCAGTACTACTGGCCCTTTCGGCAACAGTCCGCGGAACGCGGACTGAGGTCTCACCCGAAGTAGTATGGGAGGGTTCTAGAACTAGGTTTCCGCACCCTAGAGATGTCTGATGATTTTCAACAATTCGTGGTTCAACCCTATGTGCATATCGCTATGCGCACTTGCCCGTACCTCACAGCCTGAGATGCTGCCTTCACGCAGCCTTACTTGGGAGCTGAACAATGTTATTACCCAATTCCTTATTATTAACCTAATATTAGTCAATCACTTAGCTTATCAGTATGTGTCTAGTTATCTTTAATAATGTTCAGTACTCATATAAGTGCGCGTGATAAAGAAAACAATATAACTAAATAGGAAATAGCACAAGAACAGATACACAAGATTTGGAATCAAACTTCTCTTTATTATTCTTCTTCCTTGGTTACATACTCGATTCCACCCTGCGCACTCAGCTGCAGGGGTCTGCACACTCAGTTGTGGACTCTACTAGGCCTCTGTGCACTCAACTGCAGAGCCTCTTCCTCCTACTACGATCCAAGACACACTTAGACACTTTCTCTATACTTCTATCTCATACTTCGCTCTTTCCTTTCTTTCTCCGCTTAATTGCTTTACAACTTAGAGCCTCGCTCTATTTATACAATCCCATAGTCACAAACCATGGGTAGGCCAACACTACATTCAAAACTTAGGGAGAACAACCCTATGAGTCTAACACACACTTCGTGCTCCGTGCCTGCAATTTATGGAGTTTTTACACAATAATACTCAAAAATTGGGCTTTGAGCCCCAAATCATGATATGGGGGGATTTCATGCCCAACAGGCCCCCAACACAAACATCGTGACTCGCCCTCGAGTCACTCGGTCAGGGCGACAATCTTGGTGTAGAGTCCCTCCAACTGGTCCCAAACAGCCTGAGTGTCGGCAGTGCACTGAGTTGCTTCCTGTTGAACCTGCTACATCCTCTCCTTCGTAGCCGAATTGTTTCCTTACATATATACCGACATCTGCTATGTCTATTTATAGTCTTGCGCCCTTTTCCGGTGCCTCAATTCGTGAAGATTGTGCTTCGACTGGCTAGTCAGATAGCCGGCCCACCCGTGTAAGGCTTCAAGCGGCTGCCATTTACTTTGCCTGGGAAGGGTTCTCCATTTAGCTTGACTAGATGGACCGTGCCGCCATCTGTGACTTCCTTAATCACGTATGGTCCCAGCCAGTGCATTTGGAATTTTCCAGGAAATTTTCAAAACTTATTGTCATACAACAGCACTAAGTCGTTAACCTTGAAGGTGCTTAACTTGATATGGTAGTCGTGCCAGGCTTTTTCACACTGCTTTTGTACCTGTTGATGAAACCCAACCAAAAAGAATTCTTCCTCAAGTTCTTCCAATTGCGTGAGCCATTCCTCCAGAGCTTCGCAATCTATCATTCCTGTGAGCGCTGCTATTCACAGACTAGGTATGATATATTCCATTGGCATGACTGTTTCCACACCATAAACTAACCGGAAAGGTGTTTGTCCTATTAGTTTCTTGCACATTGTCCTGTAAGCCCATAGCACGGTAGGTACGCATAGATCCCAATCATTTCGCTGCGCATTGCACACTTTGGTCAGTGTAGTCTCCAGTATTTTGTTGAAAGCTTCTACAGTCCCATTGGCTTGTGGGTGGTACGGTGTACTTTTCTGGTGATACACCTAGAACTCTTCTGTGAGCGCAATGATGGTTTCATTCAGGAAATGTGTTTCGTGATCACTCATTAAGATTTTTAGACAAGAACTTTGCAGCTATGGCGGTAATGCAGTCTTTGACCAGCTATGCTTCCGCCCATCATGTCAGGTACTCCGTCGTGGTGTTGATGTAGTGCGCACCTGTCTTTACTTGAGGTTAAAAATCGATTGCCCATTTTTCGAATGGTTGCAGTTTCATTTGTGGATTTAATGGCATCTCATCTCTCCATGATGGTTTTCCAATCCTTTGACATATATCGCAGGCCTTTTAGTGCGCTTTCGAATCTTGGTGCAGGGTTTGCCACCACAGCCCTACGCGGAGAATATTTTGTGCAGTTGATTGTCTTGCATAGTGTCCTCCTGCAACACCCCCATGTGCTTCTGCGAGGATCTAGCTTCGTTCGAATTCAGGTACATATCTTCACAATATCTCATCATTTCCCATTTTGTATAGGTGCCCCACAATGACAAAAAAGTCTACCACGCGCACCACCAATTCCTTCTTTTGTTGGATGGAGTATTCCTTTGGCGCAGTCCCTATTGTCAGAAAGTGAATTATATCTTCGAAATTTCCGTCCGCGACGCACACCACAAAGAGCTGTGCATCAGGTAGTCCCTCCTCCAAATTAGTGGGTTCCTCGCCTGTCTCAATTCGTGACAAGTGATCCGGTCCTGGGTTTAGGTGTCCTGGCTTGACTATGACCTCAAAATCATATTCTTGGAACAATAAGAGCCACTTGCATATGTGCCCCCCCAACACAGGCTTATTGACCAGTTATTTCAGTGCGGAATGGTCGATATACATCTTGAAATGTCCTCCAAGCAAATAGTGTTGGAATTTTTGGAGCGCGTACACCAGTGCTAACGCCTCACGCTTGGTGGTAGAATAGTTCTTCTCTACTTTGGACAACCTCTGAATTGCAAATGCGATCGGGTGATCCACGCCCTCCGCACCCTCCTGTGTAAGTACTGCTCCTAGCGCAATACATGATGCATCAACATGTACATGAAACTCCACATCCCATTTTGGGAAGACCAAGATTAGAGCGGAGGCCAATTTCCCCTTCAAAACATCCAAAATTTTCATGCAATCATCATGCTAGCAAAATGTAACATCTTTTTTCAATAGTTTTTCCATCAGCACGATGATTTGAGCATAACTCTTGATAAAGTTTATGTAGTATCTAGTGTGTCCCAAGGTAGCGCGCATCTGTTTAACACTCCACGGTGCTTCCAAATTTAGAATAACAACAATCTTCACAGGGTCCACCATCAGTCCTTGTTTGCAAACCACATGTCCCAATAGGTTTCTAAAGGGAATGAGGAATGTGCACTTCTTAAGGTTCAGCGCAATCTAGTTTCATCGACAAGTATCCAACATCAAGCGTAAGCTTGCTATATGGTGCTTAACTAATCCAAAGATAGTTCAATCATCTAGATAGATCTCCAAGAACTTCTAGATGTATTCTTTGAACGCAACAACAATAATGCATGAAAATATGGTTGGCGCGTTCTTCAATCCGAACGACATAATGGTGTATTAAAAGCAACCCCATTTCATTGCAAAGGTTGTTTTTCTCCTGTATTTTGGCGTGATCTTGCACTGATTGTACCCTGAGAACCCATCTGTGAATGAGTATGCTTCCTGGCCGCCAACATTTTCCAAAACTTCATATGTGAATGGTGTCGGGAATGGATCATGTACACAGGCGTCGTTCAGCTTCCTGAGGTCCACGCACATTCTTATTTCACCCTTCTGCTTCTTCTCCTACACTACCATAGGACTCACCTAGTTGGATTATTCCACTGGCTCAATAATTCCAGCTGTGAGCATTTTGTGTAATTCTTCGCGGACCTTTTCCTTATATTTCGGATTCAAGTGGTAAGGCCTCTGCCTCACCGGCTTCACGTCGGGTTTCGGGGTGATCTTCATAATCCCTAAGTCGCCAATGATCCCTTTTAAATATGTAAATTTGGTCGAGAAAAAGTCTTGGTATTCGCGGAGTAACTCAATGACCTTATCCACCATGGTATCATCCCAATAGTCTCCAAGCGTTGCATACTTTGGTTCTGCCTCCATTCCAATGTTTACCTGCTTCGTTTTTAGCGGCGCGGTGATGTCGGGATCCTCAATCAATGGTCCTTGAACCTTGCGACATCCTTCCATTTTTGGAATGTTAATATTTCGTGGGTCTTCATCATCCTCCTCAACATTTTACATTATAACACTCCAGCGCGTAGCTCAACTGTGTCGTGCATTCTGGCTAAATCACTTCCATTGGCTCCTGGGGTATTTTGAAGATAGCTGCTTTTACTGCTTGTAGTGCATCATCAACAGTATACAACCAGTGATCTTCAAATGTGAAGGTTAGTAGGAATCCTTTGCGCAAGATATCCCATTTTCTCATGCCATGGCGAAGCTCTGTCTCAGTATACCAATTTATGGGTATAACATCTAGAGTATGATAGAAAAAATGCACCCATTCAGGCTGTGGCTCTTCCTCGTAGACCTTGGTCCATTTCGCGAGGTGTGTACATGGATCATCGCGTCTGTCATCCTTTTCTGCTAGCCGCATCTATGGTTTCCCAAATCGTAGGCACATCATCCTTCTGCATCCACGCCAATCCTCAAAGCTTCTCTGATGCGTACCCGACCACCTTGCGGGCGTAGCATGTAGTGCCCATTTCAGAGCATCAAAACGCTGATGTTCTGGTACTTCACCCTCAAATTTGTTCAGAAAGTCATCCACCACTGTCAACCCATCATACATAGGCAGATTCCTTGCCTCAATTGTCACGCAACGCAATGATCTTACCATCATGTTGCAATTGAGTGTGGTTACCTCATGCAATCGATTCTTCCATCGCTCTATTTCTTCGATCGAATCTGAAGTGTAAGAGCTTTTGTGCTCCCATGGAATCCTACCATTTGCAGTCGGATTCACCCAATCCTGTTCATGCGTGGTTATCTTGTAAATGCAATCGAGATCGTTATCACTATCATCGTCGCGTATCGGTTCAGTGTATTGCGCTCCCTCAACCAGATCTAGCTGTACTACTATGCGTAGTGACTTTTTCTCAAAGATCATTTTGTGCTTCTTTAGATTTATGACTCCATTCATATCAGTGGCCTAGTCTATGCCCAGTAGCACGGGATAGGGATTTCTATCGTCAATAATCTCTATCACTTTGAAATCCGCCAACGCGCTCACATCTTCAATATCCATCGTTACCCCTTGCAATCTCCCCATGGGTAGGATCTTCTACTAGTTCACCATTTGCAATTGAATAGGGGACCATTGCAACACGAGCCTACCCATATGCTCCCATGTCTGATTTGGTAGCACATTTGCATCTGATCCTAGATCTAGAATTACTTGATCCATTTCATATTCCCCAATTTGTGCAGTCAATCTCATTTCCCTTCCTATGCGCAACGCATGCTTTCCAAGTTTCCGAACCACACGCAGTTCACCTAACCTCGCGCACCTAGTGATAAGTTCCTGTAGTCCTTTCACAACTTTTCTGTCATGCAACAGTTTCATACATGTCTCCAGAAAGGTAGTGAGCATTGAAGGATCCATCCCTCGTTATAGTGGATCCTTACTACTTGAAGTGGAGGCCTCCATGAAGCTCTTCTTAGCTTCCATGAATGTCTTCTTCACGCACTCCAAATCAAATTTAGGTTGCTCTGTAGGAGCTTTGCAAACCCACGCACTTTCTTCTGGCTGCTTACCTTTATCATCTCTAGTTGTGATATCGCTTCTGAGCACTATGTTTAGATTCGGGTCTTCTTCGTGCGGCTCAGACCTCATCATTTGCAAATTTTGAGTCGTGGGAGGTTGGAGTACCCCCTTTTCACGCATCCTCGCTATCAAGGTAGGGCAGTCTTATGTTTCATGATCAAACTGAGTACAATACAAAAATGATGTTCTTGTGGGATTTGTACAATCTCGGGCATAGTGTCCAGGCCCTCCACAATCCACGGTCCCTTCTTGGTCCCATTCCACCTCATCCTTGTTGGCGCCCCTAAAATTCAGCATGCCATTCCTGCATTTTGGTCGAGGGCTCACGTCTTAGTCTGTACCCTGTAGGCAGGATTCCAATCCATCATTAGTTCGTAGCTTCTACAGGTGCATTCGTCATGGCCTACCGACCTGCAAAAATTACAAAATAATTGTTGGGACATCTGCGTATACTTCTGCAATAGATGATAATTATCTGTAGTGTGTATTCCTCCTATCTGACAAATCGCACACCATAATGTAGGCGCCGTGCTTGGTCCTGCTTGTGCCTCAGGTCTTAACGGCATCGGCCCCCCTCCCACCAAGTAATTCGCAAATACTGGACAGTGGTCCTTGTCATGCCCCTGGCCTTTGCATTTTATGCACCATACCTCCTCGCGCACCTCTGGCCGAGGTGTTCTATCCTATTTCAAACTCTGCATTTCCAGACACAAATTTTGCAGTTGCGCATGGATTTGTTGGACTCCCAGATCAGGATCTTGTATAGGGGTCTCATGTACTCTCATTACCATCTCCAACGCTTCAGCCTGGGTGGAAAGCTTTTGTTGTGACAACGTTGTTCTTAAATGCAGTGTTAATGACGCTACAAACCATGCACAATGTTGTCCATCTGTTAAAGTCATGTTGGCTTCACGAATCATACTCTTCAGTCTCCAGTCTAGATCCCAGGGGGTCTCACCTGGGAGCATCGTGATCTCCTTAAACCGATAATTGGTTGTATCTCCAACTTTGGCTTGCTAAATTCCCTGTTCAGCGCGGCCAAGATTTCTGCGATCCCCGCTTTTGGGTGGTCATTATAGTGCTTAATGTACCACGTTAGTGCGCGATCCTGCAACATGCTCACCAACATAGCCTTTTTTATGTTGTCATCCATAACTCCTTATGCTTCCCATACTTCTCTTACCACGAACCAGAATTGATTTGGATCTTCATTCCCTACTCCTCTGAATATTGACAATTTGATCGCACTTGCCATACTGAACTATGGTGGTGACGGTGGTGGGGTGGGTGGAGATGGAGGTGAATATGGTGAAATGGGTGGCGGTGTAGGTGGAGGTGGTAAGCGCAGAATTCGCTGCCTTATCAGATTGACCGCGCTTCTCGGAGAAACTTTTGTGAGTTCTTCCTCGCTTTCCCACGAGGGTGAAATTAAGGGACTAGTTTCTAACTCTTCACTACTTCCGTTTCTTTAGATCTTCCCACTTCACGTAGTCCCAAACATTAATTTATTCGCATAACCCGCTTTTCACACAATAGCATCTTAATCCAAGTATTCAATGATTTAATGTACTTACCTCGCGGTCCCTTGAGGAAGCGTCCTTCCACCTTGATGTAGCTGACGATCGTATCTACTGCGAATTTGGTGATAAACCCTCTTATAGTTCGATCAAGCCAATGATCCACAGTGCGCGTGATCTTATCTTTTGATGCTTCTAGTCTGTACACTAATTCTAGAGTCCACACAATTGGTTTATCAAGCCTGCACCTTCCCTGACTGTCTGCTAGCTTCGTGACCCACTCGTACAATTCAGAGGGGAAGGATGCAAAGAAAATTTGGTGGATTTCTGTATATAAGTAGCACTCCAACCACTGTTCCTTTGATACTTGCATATTCCTATTTTCCTGCGTTGCGAACTCGTGAATCTTTTTATCTAGCCACTCTTCAATTTATTTCTTCATTGGATTCCAGTAACACAACATCAGACATCCCTCATGCAGATTCCGGTCCCGACAATAGAACTATTTGTTGGCTTGTAGGGGCCTGACCCAGGTTCAAAGGTGATTTAGCCAAACAAATCCCAGTACTACTGGCCCTTTCGGCAACAGTCCATGGAACACGGACTGAGGTCTCACCCTAAGTAGTATGGGAGGGTGCTAGAACCAGGTTTCCGTACCCTAGAGATGTCTGATGATTTTTGATGGTCTGCGGTTCAACCCTGCGTGCACGTTGCTACAAGCACTTACCCGTACCTCACAACGTGGGATTCTGCCTTCGCGTAGCCTTACCTGGGAGCCAAACAATGTTATTACCCAATTCCTTATTATTAACCTGATATTAGTCGATCACTTAGCTTATCAGTATGTGTCTAGTTATCTTTAATAATGCTCAGTACTCATATAAGTGCGCGCGATAAAGAAAACAATATAACTGAACAAGAAATAGCACAAGAACAAATACACAAGATTTGGAATCAAACTTCTCTTTATTATTCTTCTTCCTTGGTTAGAGACTTGATTCCACGCACTTAGCTGCGGACTCTACTAGGTCTCTGCACACTCAGCTGCAGAGCCTCTTCCTACTACTACGACCCAAGACACACTTAAACACTTTCTCTATACTTCTATCTCATACTTCGCTCTTTCCTTTCTTTCTCCACTTAACTTCCTTATAACTTAGAGCCTCACTCTATTTATACAATCCCATGGTCCGTGGACCATGGGTAGGCCGACATTACATTCAAAAGTTAGGGCGGACAACCCTATGACTCTAACATACACTTCGCGCTCCGCGCCCGCAATTCACAGAGTTTTTACAACAATAATACTCAAAACTTGGGCTTTGAGCCCCAAATCATGCTGTGGGGGGATTCCATTCATAACACAAGGCATTAGATTGTCGGTATGGAATGATTAGATCTCACCTTTAGTTTAAGCAATCAAAATAAGTAACTCAACCCATGAAGGAAAATAAGAATAAGAATAAATGTCATTATATAGTTACCCTCAGCACAATGTGTCAAAGAAACTTGCTAAGGAAATACAAAATAATATGGAGAAGAAAATAGGAGCAAAGAGCAAGGCCTAGTATATCTTCAAAGGAATTTGAAGGAGGACATTTTATCTCTAATGTTTTAGCCAATAGCACATAGGAAGACAATCTACTAAAGGGGAGTAGATATCTAACCTCTGTTAAGTAGAAGATGGCTTCAAGAGAATCCAAATGAGTCAGATGCAACTTTCAAAAGAAACTATGCATCTGATTACTTAAGGGCTTGAGAATAAATTGAATTTTGGAAATAAAAGCGCATAAGATCGGGGGGAACTCTTCAAGTAAAAAGAAGATTTTTTTTTTTTTGTTTTGATTGAATTCTGGGTCGAATCATGCAACATTGGAATGATTTTGATTGAAAAGGGGGAGATGACCCATGCATGCAATGACCTGCAATGATCTAGCACATATCCAAGAATGTTGTGCACCTCAGAGGCCAAATGCAATCATAATTTGAGCGAATTACATGTTTTATGTGTTGTTTTTTAGATCAGAGTGATATCCTACATATGGAGAGAAGTTACAAACAATAATATAATTGCTCCATCACACTCAAAACACAAGCATAAAAATGGTTCACATGGTTTGCACAACGTTCAAGACCGTGGGTATGGAAAATACAACCATATAAAGGTTGTGTAGATCATCTTCCGAATTCATCACATTAGGTTTGTTTTGATCAACGTTTCGAACTAGCAACAGTGGTTCATCTTCAGGATGTGAAAGATTAGTAGAAAACTGGTCTTATTATTCCTTTTAATAAATAGATGTAAGAGATGCATTGCCACTAGATATTAGGGATATTATTAATTAATTATATATAATATTATATTTATTATTATATATATATATATATAATATATATATATATATATATTATTTATCATTTTAACTGTATGTTTCAATTATTACATTGGAAATTTAAATGAATTATATCTAGTTAATTTGAGGTTTGTTTAATGGTTTTTTTTAATGGTTAATGTAAATTATTTTTAATCTTAAATTTTAAATTCTTGTTAAATATATTCTATTATGGTTATAATTAATTTTAATTATAATTAAACCATTTTTATTTGTTAATTTATTATTGAATTGTAATTATAAATACGATTATTGTGAATTTACTAAATTTATTATTGATTTATTAATAAATGAATAATAATTATGAATATAATTATTGTTAATTTATTGATTTACTATTGGATTATAATTTATTAGGGTCATATTTGTATTATTTTATTATTTAATTATGTTTATTTTAATTGTTTTACTTTATATTTTGTTATTTTAGTTATGTTTTCATTTTACTTGTATATTATGATTATTTCATAGTAGTTTATATGATTTGTTTAAAAGTTTTTTATGGTTGATTTTTAGTTTAATTGTTTTACTTTATATTTTGTTATTTTATTTATGTTTTATTTTAATTGTATATTATGATTATTTCATAGTATTGAGGTTTATATGTTACAAATTTCTTATTATGTAGTTGGTTTGAGGTTTGTTTAAAGTTTTTTATTGTTGATTTTATTGTTAATTTTACTTTTTGTTAGATTATATTTTATGGATTAAACATGTGGATAATTTAGAGGAGGATTGTGGTTAGGGAGGGGTAAGATTGGATGATAGGATTGGAATCCAATTTTCACTTATGGTCCATACGTCATCTCTGTTGAGGTTATTAGGGTGCTTGCTGATTTCTATGGCTTCTCTGAATTTCCTTATAGCTAAGATGCGGGTATCTTCTATACAAATTTGTTGTTTAGTTTTATTGGAATGTTCTGCTAAAGCTGATGATTTGGATCGATTATGTTTAATGTCAACTGAGTGTTCCTGGATTCTTGTGTTAAAGGATCTTCTAGTCTCACCTACATAGGGCTTGCCACACGAGCAAGGGATTAGGTAGACACCCTTATGAAATTTTGGATCAATTTTGTCTTTAATCGGCTTAAGGTAGCTACGGATGGTGTTTAAAGGTTTGAAGGTGGTTAGAATTCTATTCTTTTTTAGGATGCATGAGATTTTATCTGTAGTCCCTAATATGTAAGGGAGGTTAACTTTTCCTACAACATTATCAAAATTTTTATTCTTATTTGGTCGAGTGTTTGCTTTATTTATGGCTTTGATAGCTTGATGTTTGTTGTATCCATTTTTTAGGAAAACTTTAATGAGGTGTTCTTTTTCTTTTTCTAGGTATTCCTTGTCGGAGATTCTGAGCGCTCTTTTTGCTAATGTGTCGAGGACTCCTAGTTTGTGGGTTGGGTGATGATGTGAGGAGGCATGTAAATATTTTTCAGTGTGAGTCTTTTTTCTATATACCTGGTAATATATGGAGCCATCATCCTTCCTAGTGATAAGGTTATTTCCCCATTGCCATCCAAAATGTGGGTGGAATAAAATGGTTCAAGGCTACCAGTAATCTCAAGGTCATGGGTGTGTGCATGGGCCAAAGGATAAGCCAACGGTTCGGGTGGTAAGTGGAACAAGGGTTTTCCAAGTCAAAACAAAGGAAAAATAGAAATGACTAAGGAAAAATAAATTTCCACATTGCCAAATTTACATACAAGCAAACATCCAATTTTAATGTATGGATTTGGTCGCCAAATGTAGGTAGAACACAATTATTGTATTGATCTAGTCGATTTAGTAAATGGATTGAATTGATATGGTCACCAATACATCATGTAATCAAATTAATGAAAGTTGATCAAGCCTCCAAATGGTAGTGCAATGAAATGAAAAGTTTGATTTTTTCATGGTTAACGTGTTGATTCGGTCCAAAATACATGTTGGAATAATGTAATTGATCTTTGATTCAGTCACAGTTAATGAGTTTGATCTAGTCATATGGTTGATTTGGGGTTTGAGTAAAACGTAGCCTTTAATGTGTTGTCGTGAATATTTTCAGGGGTTTAGAGGAAGAGTGAATGATATACCAATTTTTACATCTGAGTGAAGTGTGATTTACCCATGGGTAGACCTTAGGATTGCATGGAGATGTTTTGAGGCCCTAAACAATTATTTTTTGAAAAGCATGCCAAGCCCATATCACATGGGCATGGGCTTGCCCAGAAAAATTGTTTGCCTCAAATATATATTTGTAATGAGGTATCATGCATGCCAACCAAAGATCATATGGCTGAATTACGACCCTGGTAAGTTAGCGTTTCAACTAATCCCAACAGAGCCTATAAACTTTTGGTGCTTCATCTCCTAAGCATAGGTTTTTGGAAGTTTAGGTTTTTCTGTTATTTATCAATAATAAAAATTCCTACGAGCCTCATTGTAACATATTTTAGAAGGAATGTAGTCATCATATATCTTCTCAAAGATAAGCTACCATCACATGAGCTATTTTATTTCCATTATGCATGTAAACAATTTGAGTATTTTGTTATTAATGAATTGAAGTTCAGGTTTCATTGAATATCTGTATTTCTGTTTAAGTTTGTATTTCATTTCATTCCTACATAAATATGGATTAGATTAGGTAGCCAGACTCGTGGAGGCCACTTGGGCCTACAATACTATATGGAAAAACACCACTAGATTCACCCCCTTCGAGTTGGTTTACGGTAAGAAAGCATTGCTATCCCTTGAATTTGAATACAACACCTTGAGAATAGCCCCATAGGTTGATCTTGACATAACAAGGGCTCAGGAACAGAGGTTACGACAAGTGAATGCCCTTGATGAATTTAGGCTACTAGCCCTTATGCATACTGAAGTGGTTCAATTGCATAGAAAAGTATGGCATGACCAACATATTAGGGAGAGGGCTTTCCAGGAAGGTGATTGCACCCTCTTATATGACTCCAAATTCAAGGACTTTAAAGGGAAACTGATGACAAGATGGTTGGGTCCCTACCTAGTGGAAAAGTGCCATGAAAATGGCTCTGTTTAGATTCAAACAATTGATGAGGAGAAGGTCCCACTTTTGGTCAATGGTTATAGGTTGAAACTCTACAAGAAACCTCTGTAAAATGAGGAATTCACCAGTTCAATAAGAAGGGAACTAAATGTGATTGGGAGCCTCAAAGCTCCCAATCCATTTATCCCTTGATGATCAGAGAAGGAAGAAATTAAAATGAAAACAAAAAAAATGTAAAAATCACCCAGTGAAAACCTCCATGAGGCACCCGAGGCAAGGTCTTGGGATGAAAACCTATATGAGGTAGTGAAAGAGTCTGAAAAAACAAAAAAAAAAAGAGAAAAAGGGAATAAAATATCCCTAGGTGAAATCCTCCTTTGAGGCACCTCAGGTAGTCCTAGTAGGTTGAAAACCTCCTCTAAAGTAACCTACATGTCTCAAAGAAAAAAATATAAAAGAAAAAAAAGTTAAAAGGGAGCGCTTACATTATTCTTTCTTATATTTTTGCAGATACAATAGGGCTCCAATAATAGTCAAAGAAGGTCAACGTAGTCAAGGAAGCAAGATCGATATTGGCCTTCACACACTTTCACCAAGCTCTCTAAGTCCACTCCATCCATCCCAAGGCCATTTCCAATATTTTTACATAATTTCCTAACCCCTCTCAATCAATCCTGCCAATTGCTTGAAATTCTATAGGATTTTTCCTATACTGCTACAAGATACTGATCAAGGTGAAAAGAGGAAGAAAATTGAATTTTTTAACCTCAGACCAAAAGAGGTGATCCATGAGAGTCGTATAATTCCCCCACACCATTAGATGACACCATTTTCACCATTATTCCCCTCACCATCCATTAAAAACCTAATCCTTCATCTCCTTTCCACCCATTTCCATCATAAAAAATTCCCTAACCTCTATCAACAACCTTCCAATGATTTATCAATTTTTTTGAAAAGAAACATGTTGATGGTGCTAGAAATCCTTCAACCAAGGGGATCTCCTTGATATGAAGTCCCAATTAGACCTCACACCATTTGGTGTAGGAATCCAATCCGGTATAAAGGCCCAGTTTCCAAATCCTCAAAGATCTGCCTTGGCTCTAATTATCACCAAAGGAGAGTGATGCAATGTTATCTTCGAAAAGCAAGGTGAGTGTGTCTAGTGAGTGTGCAACACAACTATGTCTAGGTTCTCTTACTGCAAAAGGGGAGAAGAAACTGAGCCTCTAAGTGAGAGGTAATAGTACCACCCATGAAGGGACACACATGAACTAGAAGGACCTGTCTGACATCCAATAGAATAGTCCACAGTGGATGTGACAGTCGTTACAATAAATGAACATAGGAAGACCTGAATAACATCTAGTAGAATAGTCCACAACATATGTGTCATTCATTATAATCGACAAGCAAGGAAAATTCTATCTAGTATCTCGCGGAATAGTCTATAGGGATAGGATAACAATAAGAACCATTACAACACATTCTCAACAAGATGAGCACAAAAATAACTGAAATAGTTCAACTATATATTGGGGAAATTATATATGTTATAATTCCAACATTAAATTATCAATCTGGTACTCGTAAGCTTCGAGGCACAAGCACAGGTAACGCAGGATTAGAGCATCTAATCTAAAATAACATCATGAAATTCGAAATATATTCCTGTATTAAGTATGGAATTTCTATTCCTAGTTTGAAACTAATCTATTGATAAGACAAGGAATAACTCCAATCAAATAATGAATTAATTAAACTTAATGAGAAATTAGGGAAAATAATGAATCATCTATTCAAATGAGTGCTACTTGATTCAAAACAACTCGACATGTAAAAGATAAAATTGATGCCTAAAGCTAATTGTTCACACAACACAATTTATTAATAAATGGTCTCTAATTCCATAAACTGCAAAATAAACAAATGATTACGATACTTACTTTAGTGAAATCACACAGCTCATGCTTCCAAACTAGATTTTTCTAATTAACTAAATCAGAGCATTTCTGAGTACATAATGCATCTAAGTACAAAATGCGGCCTGAGTACAAAATGTGTCCTAAGTAAAAAATGCAGTTGAGTACAGAATGCGGCCGAGTGAAAAATGTGGCTGAGTACAAAATGTGGTTGAGTACAGAATACAATCGAGTGCAGAATGCGGCCAAGTACAGAATGCGATCAAGTACTTATTCCACAACTTGCAAAGTGAAACCAATAGCAATGCACTCTCTACCCTCTACTCAAATTGATGCCCTCTACTCAGATCTACAAAACATAAATGAGTCTAGAATACAAACTGAAGTGTTGGAATTCTAAAAACTATTTATCAAACAAATTGGAAATGAAATATAAATCTATTGACTGAAACAAAAACACTTCCTAAAACTATTCTTGGGATCACACCATAAATCAGGAAGCGATTACATAATCTAAAATAAAGAAATAAATTGAAAAAACAATTAAATCTAATGTAAACAATTTGCAAGAAATTAAATATAAAAAGGAAATAAACACACTTACATAATTTATGTTATCCATGCAAACACGATGGGTTCAGGTGACCTTTCCTGTCCATGTGTTGCAGGTCTAATCTCAATTAATAAAATGGACACCAAAGCTACAACAACTTCATTATCCTTTATTCATCCAAAAACAAAGTTTTAATATGCAACAACCAACAAATGTAATTGTGATTCCTCTCCTATGTAACTCTCTGTAACTCCTTGTGTAACTCCCTAGCTCTGAATGACTGAAACATATATTATGTTTTTACAATTTGAGATCCCAAGCACAAGGATCTGATCTTAGCCAAAATGCTAACAAAATTACAAAAATACATTTCAAATGATATTTTTGGAATTGGTTATGGCAAATTTGTCTTGGGAAATATCATGATCCATGCATAGCATGATTGAGATATAGAATATTTGATTGCAGCTCAATATAGCTTGAAAAAGAAACAAAATAAATCTTCAACCCAAAATATATGGAATTGTGGCTGATCTAAAATCGTCAAGCCCAACGAATCTGTACTTAACTCAGAATTTCAACACCGATTTTGTACTTAACTTTCACTGGAATAGTCCCTTGAGCATAACTTCTTCTTAATGACGATTTTTTCCAAATGGTTATTGGGTTATTTCAATCGGGGTGCTCTGAACAAAACCCGTGTGTCGGAATTTCAAGAATCTTGTTCGTTTGATCACAACTGGAGATTTTAATCTACAACCATTATGTACTTAACTTGTAGAAATTCATTTAATTGACTTATGAAGAATTTCGACAATGAATCCATGCAGTAAATAAACTTGGAAAAACCATCATTATTAAATCATGACAAAATCATCTCTACTCATTGAAAAGTCAAGAAAACTAATGATAATCAACCATAAAGTGTAGGATATAAATTAATGACAAATTGTGGAATTAGAGTGGGAAATGAGTTAAAAACATAGTTATTTAGGGTATGAATAATGGAATTTGTACGATGGAAAAATGGACATATTCGAGGCCCAACCTCCCCCTGATGCCTGAGGGTTTGCATGTCCTCATGCAAACAAATCCCTTGCTTATTGACAAATTCTTGACATTTCTTTGCAAATGTTGGTTCTTGTGGGACAAAATTGCTTGAATATTTGAAGGTGATGGTTCTTGTGGAGCAACACTGCCTGAATACTTGGACGTGTTGGTTCTTGTGGAGCAACACTTCTCACTTTTAATATATCACACTAATTTACAAAGCAGTACAAATTGAGGACAAGAAATGGATGGATGAGGAAGAGATGATGGATGAAAATGACATGATTATGGAGATGGTGAATGGGTGCTTACATAATCTGTCTTTGCAAGTTGAATCTCTATAGGTGGTTTCCTTTATCATTTCATGGAAGCAATGAATTCATCCTCTGATTGTTTTCATGGGAGGAGAAGACACCAAAGGCACTACTTTTATACCACAAGGATTTTTCTTTTGACATGGTCTTGTAATCAAAGTATAAACATAATGAATGGAAGGAACTAAAAGGATAATCGTTTATGAAAGATGAAATGCGTGGAATTAGAAGTGGTGAATCATTAAGTTTCTTTAACCTTTTTAATGAATTAGAGAATAATAAGCCAAATTTACCTTAAGTTTTACCTTGTTGTTGATGTGCTCGGTGTTGTAAGATGAAGTGGAGGATGGAATGGTTGGAGCTGATGTGATTGCTGATCTGATCTGCTGAATAAAGTTGAAGGATGAACTGAAGTGCTGAAGGATGAACTGAAGATCACCTTCTCCCCCATGCCTGAGGAGTTTTATTGTTGGGTTGTGTTATATTCTTTCCATGACTAGTTTCCCTAGTTAACTGGGGGGTTAGAGGGGGGCGAAGCCCCCCCTTCGTTGCGCTGATTGCGTAGCGGGGGGGTAGTAGCCCCCTTATCAAGGGGGTTTTGAGGGGGGTGGGTAGCCCCCCTCTACGGGGTCCCGGGCTGCACCCTAGGGAAATTTTTTTGGGATCTTATATTAGGTGGGATGAACCTACCTATGGTTTTGCGCATGGCTTTGGGTGCGATGGTTTTTTGGTCCATGGTATTGGATGCTTTGGCATGTATATTTATGTATTTTAACATTGAAACGAAAATAATGAAAAATCAATTTGGTAGTCCCGGTTTTGGGAAAATCTCTGTGTATATGTGTTTTCTATGTTATGCTTTCACATTGTTTATTTTCTGTGTTTTGGAATTCGTATGTAGGTAATTTTTGTACGGGGTTAAAAACTACATGTATTTCCCAAAAAACTGAGGAAAGATGACTGCGGTTGCAAATGCCAATGGGAATGTTGATACAAAAATCCAAACTGTTGCAAATTTGTGTTGAGATCACAAAACCATATAGTCCTCAATCGCCACATACCCGTGTGAAATATTGCAAAATGGTGTCGATGTCGAACATAAGAAAGAATCATTGGATTACTGACCATTGAGGAAGTTGTTAAATAATGCGAGATATCCCACCTTTGACGTCAATGGGAATCAAGGCACTAGGTACATTCTATTAGCCATGAATGGATTTGTCGAAGTCGAATGGACTGCAAAATTCGTCCACTAAGAAACATTGATGTATATCCTTAGTAGATGACAAGGATACTTGCCATTAAGGCATGCAGGCTCCTAGGTACCTTATCTAACCCTAACCTTGGTCCCATATAATTTTTTGATGTCGATGGGACAAGGTTTATTGGCAGGTGGGCCTTAAGGAATCCCACATCAACCAACACGAGTACAAGACATAATGACTTGAAAGGTACATGATTTGAAGAACTCATATAAATTTAAAAACTTTATTGGGAACCGTGCCCACCAGTTACCTGGTTTTCAAGCAAAGTCCTTGTCCAATTGTGCCAGACAAGTTGGTTTTCACAAAAGGACTTATTTTTCTCTTTACTATTTTCATTTATTTATTTACAATACTAAATTTCCTACTACACTGAAGAAAAGGTGTCCTCCTTCAAGTGAAATAGAACTTCCAATGAAGCCATGTGCATATCATGTACAAAGATATATTCATGCTCAAATTTAACATATAAACTTTAAAAGGTACATGAGCATGAAAAATCAACAACTTTGAAAGATGTGAAGCAAAGATTACTTGAAGATGAGAGTGGTACTTTGACCGGATTGTGATTTGGAACCAATGCTCGATGTTATCCTAGTGGTATTGTCCCATTTCTTCATTTGAACCACTTTGAATTCCCTCCTTAGTCATGCCAGGAAAACATGGATAATTGGTCTTTGAAATGCATATAAGGCTTGTTGCTGGGCATGGTGAGAGTTCCTCGATCTCAGGTTCAAAAGGATGCTCCTCATCGGATTTGGTACATGATTGCTCGATATCCTTGGTAGATAGGCAAGAGGAATCAAGGGACACTTCCAAATCCTTTTTTGGTTGTGGAGAGATAGATAATTTCCTGAATGCAATCAGGATGAACTCTTCTTGAGAGGCAGATACCTTAGCTACAACTATATTTGAGAAATTTCTTTGAGGGACATTCTTCAAGCTCTCAATCGTTCTTTTAATTTGTCCTGATAGTTGATGATCATTGTCTCGCAACATGGATTAGTACACAGGGGTTCTTACAACACCCCAAAAATGTTTTATCTCGAAAGAGTTTGAAATTTTTAATCTAAATGAATAAAAACAGATAATTGCAATAAAACTCACCAAACTTGCTTAACTAGACAACCAAACATTGGATCAACCCCACAATAGTGGATGCGTGGCTCTTCACTCATGTATTACGGTACATTCTTCGCCCTTTGATTGCCTTGAAAAATCCTCACCACATAGAAAATTTTGTGAAAGAAACTATGCTCTAATCCCTTTAGCACCTTCCTGAAAATAGCGCCAAAAATGTTGGGGAAAGTATATGTGTTATAATTCCAAATTATATTATCAATCCAAGACTTATAAGCTTTGAGGCACAAGCGCAAGTAAAACAAGATCAAAGCATCTAATCTAACTAACATCATGAAATTTGAAATATATTCCTAGATTAAGTACATAATTTCTATTCCTAGTTTGAAACTAATCTATTGATAAGCAAAGGAATAAGTCCAATCAAATAATGAATTAATTAAAACTTAATGAGAAATGAGGGAAAACAATGAATGATCTATTCAAATGAGTGCTACTTGATTCAAAACAACTCGACATGTAAAAGATAAAATTTATGCCTAAAGCTAATTGTTCACACAACATAATTTATTAACAAATGGTCTCTAATTCCATAAACTGCAAAATAAACAAATGATTAACTATGATAATTACTATATTGAAATCAAACAACTCACGCTTCCAAACTAGATTTTTCTAATTAACTAAATCAGAGCAATTCTGAGTACAAAATGCAGCTAAGTATAGAATGTGGCCTGAGTACAAAATGCAGTTGAGTACAGAATGTAGCCGAGTGCAGAATGTGTTGAGCCTCAAACCTGCACCTTCCTATACACCCTCTTAGCCTTCTTTCTCCACTCACTTCATTCACCCAGTTATTAAATCATTGCATTATAGTCTAAAAAGGACTGTTTATATGGTTTTCTGACTATACTTATGACTGTTGTTTGGTTTAGTTTTTTTGTTCATGCAGCTGCGGAAACTTGTCAGTTTCCACAGCCAGCACAGGTTTCCGCAACCAGCCCAGGATTCCGCAGCTATTTTGTTAAAAGCTGTGCTCCAGGTGTCCTCTGAAGAAACGAGCTACATGGGCAAGCTCCAGGTGGCGGATACATGGAACATGTCCCTTCAAATCGGCCAAATCATCCATGAGAGGCTGCGGTCAACCAAAGTCAAAGACAAGGCCAACCAAAGAGTTCAGCGGTGGCACGTCACTGTTTTGGGCACATGAATGATACGTGGCACAGTCCTCAGCTCATGAAGGCACCAGCACACCTGGAGATCGTTCCTGAGACCTAAATCTAACAGCCAACCACTGCGAAGATTTAAGAAACATGATGACAGTTACACTAGATCTCGGCTGAAGAGATCTACGTGTCTTTAGCAACGCAGTTAATAGCGTAGAATTTGTTAGTTAGCTTTAGTATTTTGGCATTATAAATAACGCATCATTGAATGCTGTGAAAAATATTTTTGGAGATGAATGAATTCTGAATTGTAAATGTAATTCCGCACTGTTGGTTATCTTATCACCCCACTGTTTTATATGCTGCTGTTTAATACATGAGAAGACTTTTCTGAGTTCAGCCGTGTGATTATTTGTTGATTGGCTGAAGTGGCAGAGGGCCCCTGCACGTTGAAGCCTTGTAAAGTGTTCATTTAGTTTCATTATGTTTTTTTGTTTTTATCATTAGCTTGTACATAATATGCTATTTTATGTTTCTGCTGTTTATATTTTCACCTTTGTTTTCTTAGAGCTGTAAACTGATCAGTGCTTTTCTGCAGGTTTTCATAGGCAGCCCGGGCAATTGTTCATCTTTTTGATAACTTTTGGCATATGAGATCATCTTGTCTTTCCTGCTAACTTTCATTTTCTGAAGTTTAAATTCAGCATTGTCCTTTTTAAGTTGTGATTTGCTTATTTATTTTTCTGCTATTTAGATATCATACTGCTCATCAATTTATGGTTTCTTTCTATGGTCAAGCGACTATATCAGCAAGAAATCAGAATATTATTAATCGTAGTGTGATTTAGTTATCATATTGCTTACTCATGGTTACTTTCCACAAGGTAGATTGAGCTTAATGGTAAAGGACTAGAAGAGTTCAAGTAGTGTGATTAGTTTTGTTATGCAATTTACTTTCTTGTCATTTAGATATCATATTGCTTGACATGTTCACGATTACTTCCCCAAGGTAGATTGAGCTGAAGGGTAAAGGATTTGAAGAATTCAAGTAGTGTGATTAGTTTCTTTTATGCAACTTACTTTCTTGTCATTTAGATATCATATTGCTTAAATTGTTAATGATTACCTCCCACCAGGTAGATTAAGCCGAAGGGTAAAGGATCTGAAAAGTTAAAGTAGTGTGAATTAGTTTCTTTTCTTTAAGTTTGAGTTTTTTTTTTCAGTTTTTTTGCTTTCTTTTCATTTCCGCAGCAAGGATACTGGGCCATTGTCATTAGTTCACTATTTGATGCATTTATTTTCTCTTAAGAATTGATTTCATTTTAGTTATTGTAAAAGCTTTCTTTTGAGAACTTTCAAGTTTAGAAACCATCACCATCTACACTCCATACCTCACTTTCATCCTCACCATCACACATTAAGGAAAAATAAATCCAAAAACAAACTAAAAAGCTTAAAACGACAAAAGACTAAGGAAATGGTTATCTAGTACATATAGTACACTTCACTTCATCAGTTTACGAACCCCGGGTTGAAATTTTAAATAGAAATTTAGATCACACTAAATTGACCAAACATTTTGGTGCCGTTGCCGGGGAAGTGAAATTAGGTAGCCAATTTCTAAAAAAAAATATAAAAAAAAAAAATTTCAAGGAAGGAAAATTGATAACTTCTCAAAGTATCCTCTCCTCTTGCGCTTAGTGTGATTTGGGGGATCAGAAAAGAGAAAGTTATTGGTTTAATAGTTTCTTGAGTATGCTCTCTTCTTGCACCTAGAGTGACCTGGAAGATCAGAAAGAGAATTATTAACATGAGTTGAAGAAAAATAAAAAAATGGCATGCATAGAGCAAGAGATTCTAGGGGAATGTTTTTAGTTAGAGACAAGAGTTTGATTTTTACAACTTTATCTACTTCAAGGAATAGACAAGAGACACCTCCATCATCTCCAACTCACACTCCTAGCCCTAGGATTCCTGGAATTCAAGAGGCAGTAGTTGACTCTCCCACACCATCCATCGAATCTAAATTAGGAAGAGATCCTTTCCTTCCTTCTACAGGGAGATAGATTGTAATTGAAGAAGTAGAATCACCTGAGGAAGAAGAGGGAGAAATTCCTCCTCATTCACCCTTGGTAGAAGAACCAGAGGACTCTGAAGTCTCCGAGGAAACTACCATGACAAAAGAAGGAGCAATCGGATTTGGTAGAGGTAGAGGTAGGGGAGGAGGAGGAAATAATGGAGGAGGTAGAGGTAACATTGGAGGAAATAGGGATGGGGATAACTCATTCAGATTTCCTATAGTCGATGAGGACTCCCGAGCCACAATGAAAAGCATCTCACCATCTGTCCTCCCAAACTTCTATGGGTTAAGAAATGAGGACCCTGAAACATTTCTATTTGAGTTTGAGGTCATGTGTCAAACTTATGATTATCTGGAAGACTCTCAAAAACTCAATCTATTTCCTTCAACATTGAAAGGAGTAGCCTTGAAATGGTTCGGGCTTGCTTTTAGAACACATAGTACACCACCTTACATATCTAGAAATTGTCTCATTCATTTTTGGCCAATAACAAAATCTTTGTGGCTGTACAACTATTTTACTTACCCCAAATTGAATTGATATTAGAGAAGTGTGTGCTTATCGAATTATCTTTACTCTTTCAATTTGTGGAATGCATAACTTCTTGCAATGATATAAGAGTTGGTCCTTCACATGATAATCCAATTCTTCTACTCGTTTGCCTTGACTTAAAGTTGCATATACATCTTTGAAATATATATCTTGAGCAGATTGTTCAATGTAGCTTTCATGTAACACAAAATTATGCTTAAGTATAGTAGATGCGTTTACAATGGGTCTAGATAACATATCTACAACTTTACTGTGTATGCCCTTTTTATATCTGGTGACTAAATGAAATTGTTGTAGAAAACCCATCCACCTATAGTGTCTTTATTCTGCGTAGATATTGAAGTGGTTGATGATCAGTATATATTACTGTCTCTTTTCCCATTAAGTAACGTTTCCACTTTTTCACACTCTGTACTAATGCATACAATTCTTTATCATATGTGGGATAGTTAACTACTACAAAATTAAATGTCTCAGAATGATAACATATGGGTTTATCGTGTTGTGTCAACATTACTCCAATGGCATAGTCACTGGCATCCGTTTGGATGTCAAATGGTCTTTGAAGATCAAGCAGTGCTAGTACTGGCACTGTACTAATATTTTCTTTCAAGGTGTCGAAGGCTTTCTGTTTTTTGCCTCCCCATTGAAACACATTGTTCAATCTTGTTAAAGCATGTAAGGGAGCTGCAATTAAGAAAAAGTTAGAAATGAACTTTCCCCAATGTTGTGCTGCTCCTAAGAAGCTCCTAACTTCTGTAGCAGATTTGGGTTTAGGCCAGTTTACAATGACTACCACCTAAGAGGGATCTATCTTCAATTCACCACCCCATACTATATGTCCCAAATAATTCATAGATGTTTACCAAATTCAAATTTTGAGAGTTTAACCTAGAGTTTTTCTCTTTTCAAAACATCTAGTGTCTGCTTAACATGCTTTAAATGTTCTTCCCATGTCTTTCTAATTATCAGAATTTCATCCAGATACACAATAAAAAAATCATCACGAAAAAGTCTGAGTACAACATTCATTATTCTCATGAATTAGTAGGAGCATTAGTTAAGCCAAAAGGCATAACTAGCCACTCATACAATCCCTGTTTTGTTTTGAAAGTAGTCTTCCATGCATCTTGTTCTACAACTCTCACTTGATGATATCCACTATGCAACTCTAACTTGGAAAAATAAACAGCTTCTTTCAATTGATCCAAAAGAAGATCTACGCAAGGAAGGGGATAACGATTTTTGATTGTTATCTTATTCAGTGCTCGGTAATCAATGCACAGTGTCCACAAGCCATCTTTATTTCTCACCAAAACAATTGGTGACCCACATGGTGATGTGCTAGGTTTGATTGACCCTTTCTCGAGCAACTCCTACACCTGCTTCTTGATTTTTGCATTCTCTAAAGCGGAAAACCTGTACATTCCAATGTTAGGCAATGGAGCATCTTGTTACAAAATAATATCATGCACTATTTCCTTTTTGGGTGGCAGACCTTTAGGTTCTTGAAATAAGATATCATACTCTGAAACAACTTTTTCTAAATAAACTTGTTGTTTAGCATCATAGCCCTCAATACATTGGTTTTATCAAGTTTATTTTCCTTTACAACCATCAATAAGAATTGTTTGCATGAATTTATGATTCTTTTCATCTGCCCTAAACTTATGAGAGTATAATTATTATGTAGCTTATGAGCTCTCACAAAGTATTCAATTTCGTCTTTAACGAGTAGATACTCGTTCTTAGCTCTATTAAAAATAGCTTTTCTGTCATACAAGTAAGGACTTCCTTAAACAATTCCACATATATCCAAAGGAATTATGTCTAACTCAGCCTCATCTACAAATGCTGACCCAAAAGAAAACTTGAGTTTGCATTGTCTAGTCACTTGTAGTTGTGATTTATCATTTAACCATCCTAATGGGTATGGTTTCTTGTGAGGTGTAGTCAGTAATACCAATTTATTTACAATTTCTTCATAAATTAAATTTACTTGTGAGCCACTATCAAACAAAGTATTAATGTTTTGATGTTTGGAAATAAATCGAATATGGAAAAGCTCATGTCATTTTCTCTAATTTTCTTCATCAATATTAGATTGTGCAGAATTAATAGTAGATGCTTCAGAATTCTTACCTTTTATACCCGTGGCTGCAATTTTTGTTTCATCTCTTGAGTCCGACCACAAATCTTTCTGAATAGCTATAACAATCTTCTTCTTTTTTCCCTCGAACTTCTTAGGTCTCGGCTCTGGATGCAGAATCCAATAATGCTCGTCATCATGCCCATCCTTCTTAAAGTGAGTGCATGAAGACTTGCTCTTCTATGTAGTATTGGCCTTCCTTGCTTTCCATTTCTATTTTCTTTTCTCCTTATTCTTGCTTGCAGTGGGTTGGGATGATCCCCCAACTTCTGGATTTCCATTCTTTCCTCTAGCTTCTAGATGAGTAGCATGAACAGATACCTCATTTATACTAGTGGGATTAAACATGAGGATAATGTGCCTCATGTAGCTGTGTAGACCACCAATGTACTTCAACAGAGTCTCAGGTGAGTCTAATGAGATTTCTAGAATCAATGAACTCTTCCTAAATTATTGGATGTAACCTTGTACACTTTTCCCTTTCAACTGTCGAAGATTTTTCCAGCTCATCATGGCTTGCTACATGTAAGCTAGCGGATAGAATTGTTTTTTGATTGCAGAAACAAATTCACTCTAGACAGAAATAGTATTACCATGTCTCTTCATGTCAGCTTGGGTCCTGCCTTCCCACCAGACCAAGGCAGTGCCTTCAAGGCATAGGCTTGCTAGCTGAATCTTACTCTTGTTTGAATCAATACTCTACACTCTGCAAAAAGCATGAATTTGTCTAATCCAATTGTCCATATTTTTTTCATTCAACTCTCCATCATATATTGGTAAATCAAATTTAACATCTAGTTTAATCAAAGATGTCTTCTTTTTATGTTCAGGGCTATTAGGAGGTGTGAGAAATCTTTCTTCTTTCCCTTTGCCTTTTGAGTGGTCATGGAGGGGAGACTCTTCTTCTCCTCTATCTTGTTTGGAGCTTGATGAATCTTCATCCTTGTGTTTTCTAAAGTCCATATACATTTCCTCTACCATGGACCTTATGGCTAGGAAACTATTTATGAATTGAGGGTCTGGCCCCACAGAACCTTCTTCTAACATTGTCTTCTAAGGATAGACTCTCCCAATTTCAGGATTAGTTTCGACCAAATCTCCTTCTCCTAATTTGAGCTTTGGTCTAGTTAGCATTCAACAGCTAAATCCAGCACAAGCTTGCCTAACCTTAATAGCCTAGAGCTTTGATACCACATGATCTAAAAATCACTTGTGTGTGATTTTAGGTAATTAATTAATGTAGGTATTACAGAATCATGTGTTGGTGTGTGTCTATGTTATCTTAGGCAACGGATCGATAATATTGCAAAATACACAGACATTGGAAAATAATAAGAGAAAACACAGCAAGAAAATGCAAAACACAACAATTTAATGAGTTCACCCAATCCTCCTGGGCTACGTATCTGGTCCAACTTCCAGTGGTGGTCATTTTTTATTGTGTCTTTAAGTAGAGTTTTTACAATGAGGAGCTCAATTGGAGTCTCCTGGAATAGATGACGCTTAGTAGTGTGGTTCTTGGATTCCCCAAGCCACTAGAGTGCACAGACTCCCCCTTATTAAGTCTCGACCTCAAATGGTCTTGATGGGATGATTCCAGCTTGGTACTCAGTTCCTGATAGATATCCTCTCAAGGATTGCTTGAACCTCTCAAGCCTGGTTCTGTTTATTCGATGTTGCGTTAACTCTATAGGTTAGCTTGATTCTCTGTTCTCTGTTTCTTTCTTCACTACCTATTATGTCTCTCTACCTCACTATCTCATTTTCCTCCTTATTCTTTTATGTTCACTGTTTGTGCATGGTTTAAAGCCGATCCGTCTCATGATTGTTCACTTCCTCTTCCATCTCTTTAGATCACTTACTGTTGTCTACTTGGAATTCCCTGCCTCTCCATCATCGCCACTATGTAACATTTCGCAAGGAGGTGGCCACTTGTCCTCTCACGAATTGAACACTAGCTCTTCCTCAAACGGTTTGGTATTTCAGTTACTCTATGAAATGATTCATCCACTAGCTCAATGGTCAATTTAGACCTCAAACCTTTATATGTCGTAGCTTAATTCTCCCTCCGAATTTGGTTTCCCATAGGGCACAATATCCATCATTAAATCTGGGGCCTCTAGATCCTATGGCTATTGCTCTTATCGTGCGGTTGAATTGCTTGAATGTCAGCCCATGATAAGAGTGGTTTTCTCTCTCATGCACTGGACATGCATCATCCAACATATGGAATCGCTCGTTTCCCTGCCAAATCTGCTTACGACCGGAAATGCCTTTGATATTCTGTCGGTTTTGGAGCACGGGACCCGACTTCTATTTTAGTGCTTTTCCCATGGTTTCTTGGCTTCCCTTGTGACTGAGTGCTTGGTTCTTTTCCTTCTCGAGGGGTTTTTTGCTAATCATGTATCAGAAACAGCCTTTGTTTTCTATTCTAGATTTCCCAATTGCTAGTTTGCGCCATCTCCATGGGCCTCGGTCAGTGCGCTTTGACCAAGGTCCTCATCGTTCCTTGCGGGCTACAAACTGCCATTGTCCAGAGGTCCTTCCTGGTATCTTATTGTTCACAAGTTTTTGAAGTCTATCATGATTTGATACAGTCATAGAAATCTAATAATTTTCATGGATCCAATTCAGATCATTGCATGTGAGGAGGAAATTAAAGGAAAATAATGTAAAATGAATAAAATAGAGGCCTCATTGATAAAAAGGCTTCTGAAAATCAGTTTGTAACCTTTTGTGAGTTCAATTTTTGAGCTCTCTCATTATTCTCTCTCTCTCTCTTTGTCACACACACACACACTCTTGGAGACTTAAGAGTTTTCTTGGAGCATTATAGCTTTGGAGAAAGAAAGGGAAAATCAAGAAAAATAAGGACAAGGAAAATAAAGGAATGTAAAGAGAAAACAAGGAATATCGAGATCAATAAACTTTAGCAGGAATACTTGCAAGTAACATATTGCATGTGTGATTTCCTAGCTGGCTTTAACATGCATGGCTTTGCATCTTGGTATTTGTTTCTCTGACTATCAGTGGTATGGTCTTGCCGAGTTATGATAGTGGTTTTCAAACTTGGATTTCCTTTTTCTGTATAGACATGGTGTGATAGGATTGTTTTGTCGGTTTTGAGATTTGGAATTTCTCGATGGTTTTGGAATTTGCGGCAGAGGCGATATTAGGAAAATTCCCGAGGGCCTAGGAATCCCTTGCCAGAATTTGGAAGGAAACACAATAAATCATAAGGATGTAGTCTCAGTTTAGGGCCTAGTGATCCGATGTGGATTGCGATAAAGCCTCAAAGACAATGAGACAAAAAATTCCTCAAAGATAGTGATGAAGTTCAGAAGCATTCCAAGATCAGTTTGGTTTTGTGATCTTGGTGTCTGTTTTGTTGAGATCACGGTTTGGTGAGGGCGTAGGTGGTTTAACCTTAGGATTCCCTTGGTTGTTCTTGGATTGGTTTATCCATGAGATCCCACATTCATGCTTGGAATATCGCATGGGGGTGACTTGGTGAAAGAAATATTTCGTTCAACCATGTCTATGGTTAGGCGCTACATGAGGTCCCAAACCTAGTTGGCTCTTGCCTATGTTTAATAACATCTAAGTTCTCTTTATTTTAGACTTATTATTATGTGGCCTTAATGGTTGTTATATCATAGTTACTTACATAGTTTAATGCTAGTTATAATCACAATTATATGACTGGTTATAGTCATGGTTATTTCATGTATTTACTTGTAACTGAAAGGACAAGGGATGCAAGACCTAATTGATGTCAAAAAAGTTAAGTGAAGAGGGTGGCAATCATTAATTCTTGTCAAGTATCGTATGGGTTATCAATAATTTATGCTCTGTCTTGTATTCATGTCCTATAGGTTGCATTGATGCCAAGTGTTTGACAAAATGTAAGTCTCGGTTGGGGATGGTTAGGGCTAGTCTTGGAGCCAACTTTTGTCTTGTAAGTCTTATTGTCATGTAAAAGTTACGGATTCTGAAAGCTACATGGTGTATGGGTGGTGACCTAGATTCTGGGCTTGAAAATTGGCACAAATCTCAGAGTTGTAGACACAAGGCTGAGGAGAAAATTCCCCAGTCACACCCATTCCTTCCCGTGGGAGAGTCAAGAGCCCCCCAGACACATTGTTGTCCATATCAATGAAGTGTCTATAACACTCTCCTCCCAAATCTACCCAAGTAACCGGCTAATCAAGGTAAACATGTGATGAGAAGTTACAATGATATGATTTGACTCCCTATGTGTTAGTTAAGGAAGTGGAACTGGTGGACCACATCACAGATACCTTCCATATTAGGAACAAAACTCCTAGAAGCCATCCCAACCACTCAGGTAGCCATCCCCTGAGACCAAACTAATTTTTGGTACATCAAACCTATGGAAGCTCCATTGATATGGACTAAGGTGCGTCTAGGAGGCTCTAGATGCTCCCACAGCAAGGGCAATTAAGTGTTCAAGGACCTTTTTTCCTAGTGTTGTGTCTATGACTCCAGGATTTGTGCCACTTTTTTAGGCCCAAAGCCCAGGTCACTACCCAGAATTCAATGACAACTTCAAAAATGAAATTTCATAGTATAATAAAGATACATTTGCAAAACATCAACAAGGACTAGACTAGACCCCTACTAGCCATGACAGGCATTTCGTCAAACATGTTACAAGCATGAAAGTTACAGGTATTAACAACAAAATTTATCATGGTGGTCTCATACTTATTTGAGAATCGTTAAGAAGCATTGATCGCTAAACAAATTAGATGAAATATCATCTATTAAGCCATAGATACATTGTTTATTCATTTATATGTAAAAACATGATGAGAGCCATACATAGCCACTGCCATAATATAATTTCATAGTTAGCATAATAACAACAAAAATACCAAGGAAACAACATCCATATAATTCACAGATAAACTAGTATAATACTCATGAATTAACAAGGATAAATAACCTCATATTAATGATGCAAAGGCCAATCAGGTTTGGGACTTCCATGAACCACCTGACCATAGACATGGTGGATCTAAATCTCTCTTCAACCAGTCACCCCCGTGCCATATTCCAAGCATGAATGTGGGATCTCATAAAATGCATCAATCCAAACCATCAAGGGATTTTAGAAGTCAAACCACCTTAACCCTTAACCAATTATTCCACCTCGCAGTTGGACATCACTAACTATCACCAGATTGATCTCTACCCAAGCTTTCTAGGGCTCCATAGTGTTTGTTCCAACCAAGGCTCTAGGACTAGCAACTCAACTGACCAAAGGCTCTAGAGCATTTTTCCAACCAAAGCTCCAGGACTAGTAAGTCAACCCACCAAAGGCCATAGAGAATTTCTCCAACCAAGGCTCAAAGACTAGTAACTCAACCCAAGCTACTACAGGGCTCCATAGTGTTCATCCAACCAAGGCTCCAAGAACTTGTAACTCAACCCAAGATAAAGGAAACATGAGAACCAGCCAGAAAAATAAAGAAATGAACCCACAACACCATGGCTATCTAGGAAATGGAAAGACTACGAAAATCCACTGTCAATCTAGTCAATCCTCCATGCCAATGACAGATGATAACCATGAAACCACATGCATATCCCATGCATGTCAAAACTAGTGAGGAAAACATACATGTAACTTAATAATTGCAAGCAAAACTTGTTGTAACTATTGATCCCAATGTCCTCTTATGCTTTCCTGCTCTTTCTTCTCCTTCTTGCTCTAAAACTCTAAGTATGCCACACTCCTCCAAGAGTGCAGCTAGTAAACCCTAATTGTCCAAGAGTATGAGAGAGAGAACTCCAAAATTGAACTAAAAAAAGCCTCTGAATTGATCCTCAAAAGGATTTTTATTAATGATGCCTCTATTTTCTTCATTTTCCATTATTTTCCTTCATTTTCCTCCTCACATGCAACCTATGACCTTTCACCATCCTTTCCTCCTAATTTCCATCATTTTCATAAATAAATGTGCGAAAAATTCCATTTCTCCTTTCCAAATCCTTTGTGATTTCCTTTGCCAATTTCCTTAGCCATTAATCAATCACATTGATTGCCATCACTATATTTTTTCCTAGCATTCATCTTGGATTACATGTCTCATGATGTTGGTAAATATTTTTCCTTTATTAGCTTTTACGTGGATTTTTTACCAGGGTTGTTATGGAACCCTCCTCCTTGAGGGAACATTGTCCTCAATGTTCAACAACACCTACATCCAACAAGGCTTCTATAAGTAAAACATATTGCCCATGCAGCTTTATATCTTGTCTCATTGCAGTATTTATAATGGCCATCCCACTGAGAAGAAAACAAACATGAAAACATAACAAATATAACATCATAATGACAATACACCCATACCACTTATTAGAGCTTTATAACATGGCTCATGGCAGTATTTACATCCATATACATACGTACATATACCAAACATCACCAAAACATGTACCGAAAACATATACCAAAGACATATACCCAAACATCTACTCAACCAACGAATAAGGAAGGATACATTTCCTGCATTTGATCTGCCATCTCCCATATAGCTTCATCAGGCCCAAAGTGCTTCCATTGCACTTTAACCTACTTGATTGCTCGGTTCCAGAGCTTAAGCGTCTTTCCTTGCAAAATGCATTGTGGTTCCATCTGGAATTTTCATTCTAGCTCCAACTGTAATACAGACCATTCAATCACATGATCAACATATTCAACATACTTCTTAAGAAATGACACATGGAAAACATCATGGAATTTCGTTATCAGAGGTAACGCAAGTCTATAGGTTACTCGACCAATTCTCTCAATAATCTTGAAAGGTCCACAAAATGAGGGTGCCAGCTTGGCACATGATCCAGTACACAAAGATCTCTTCTTCAGTTTGATGTGCAAGTACACCTATTCCCAAACTTGGAACTCCTTGAACAACTTATTCCGATATGAATAACTCTTTTTCCTATCATGTGCTGCTTTCAAATTCTTCTTTATTACCTGCATTTCCCACTCCATGTCTGCCAGCATGTACAATCTAGTGAACACCCTGTTAACTGGATCAGTCTAACTGATGGGAGTATTATAATTCTACCCATACAATGTATCAAACGCACTCATCCTTAGTGACTCATCGTACCCATTGTTGTAACTGAACTCTACTGGTGGAAAGTACTCTTCCCACTTCTGCTACTTATGCATCATATACATCCTCAACATGTCTTCTAATATCCCATTGAACCTCTCTCTCTGTCCATATGTTTGTGGATGATAAGCTATATTTAAGGCCAAATTTATGCCCAAACCTACAAATAATTTCTTCTGGAACTTGGAAGTGAACCTTGCATCCCTGTTCTTACACAATCTTCATCAGAAATCCATGCAATATGATCATGTCCCTGATGAACACCTCTGTTACATCACTTTATGAGAATGTAGACTTCGCTGGAATGAAGCGGACTACCTTTGTCAACATCTCCACCACTACCATGATGGAATCATGTTGTCTCACTATCCATGGAAAACCTGTAATAAATTCCATGTAAATTACATCCTATTTCCACTCTAGAATCAAAATCACCTATAGTAGTCCACCTGGATGCTTTCACCCTGCCTTCACCTATTGACAATCTAACAACCTAGCCACAAAGTTTTCTACATATCTCTTTAAATTCAGCCAATTATAGGATTTATTCATTATTGTTAGCACTTTTTGATAACGTGGGTGACCTGAATATGGTTTCACATGAAACTCCCTCAAGATCACCTTCTTGAGCTGACTTCTAGCTGACACATATATCATGTCCCTAAATATAACCAATCCATTTGTCATGAGATGATAATCCACATCCTGTGCACCTACATCTGTACATATACTTGTACCACTACTTGTACCAGTACATATCTACCACCTGTACCTATACCTGTACCACTACATGTACCTGTACCTTTACTATGTTGCAACATGTGCACAATCTTGATATACCTTTCATTCTACTAACCTTCCTATAAGATCCTATCCTGTAAATCTCTCCCATAGGATCTCATAGTTGCTATGTGATTTACCTATATATGTCTACTAAGAGAATATGCCACGATATTATTTTTACCTTTTATATACCTTATCTCAAATTTGAACTCACTGACCATGGCCAACCACCAAGCCTGCCTACCATTCAGATTCGATTGGTCAAATAGATACTACAAGCCACTGTGATCACTCATAATTAAAAACCTCCTGCCAAGAATATAGTGCCTCCACATGTTCAATGCATGTATGATCATTGCCAACTCAAGATCATTTGTTGGGTAGCTCTACTCCTACTCATTCAAATTCTGTGACTCATCGCATACCACTTTTCCATCTTGCATAAGGACTCCACTAAGTCCTCTCTTGCAAGCATATGTACATAATACAAACTCTTTGTCTGGATCTGCAATCTTTAACAATCGTTCATGTGTCAACAACTACTTGAGTTGCCAAAAACTAGATACACACTCCTCTATCCATTCCAACTTCTTACCTTTCCATTTCAATGTTGTGATAGGATAAGAAATCTGTGAGAAGTTCCTAATGAACCTCCTATAATAACCTACTAACCCCCTAAAATAGTTCACCTCATCCACATTCCCCGGAACTGACCACTCCATGATAGCTCTTACCTTTCTTGTTCCCACTCCTATGCCAACCTTGGAAAATACATGTCCCAAGTAGTGTACCTAAATCTCAAAGAAACTTCACTTGCTGAGCTTAGCATTCAACTGATTCTCTCTCAACAATCTCAACTGTAACATCCCTAGTGAAAATTCCATGTAATAAAAATAAATAAAGGAAAAATAATAACCACAGATGATGGGACACTTATTCAAAGATGAATGTTGGGAAAAATCCTAGTGATGGGGATCAATTGTGATTTTTTATGGCTAAGGAAATTGGCAAAGGCAATGACTAAGGATTTGGAAAGGAAAAATGGAATTTTGGCCCATTTATTTATGAAAATAATGGAAATTAGGAGAAAAGGGAGGTTAAAGGTCACAGGTTGCATGTGAGGAGGAAAATCAAGGAAAATAATGGAAAATGAAGAAAATAGAGGCTTCATTCATAAAAAGGCTTCTGAGGATCAGTTGGTAACCTTTTTTCAGTTCAACTTTGGAGCTCTCTCATTATTCTCTCTCTCTATCTCTCATACTCTTGGAGACTTAGATATTTTTTGGAGCACTCTTGGAGGGTGTGGCATACTTGGATTGTTAGAGAAAAAAGGAAAAGGAAGAGAAGGAAAACACATAAGGGCATCGAGATCAGTGGCTACATAAGATTTTCTTGTAGGTACTGAGTTGCATGTATGTTTCCTTCACTAATTTTGGCATGCGTGGAATATACATGAGTATTTTTGGTTATGATTTGTCATTGACATGGAGTATGGTTAGGATTGATAGTGGATTGCCTAGCCTTGCCATTTCCTAGATAGTCATGGTGATTGTGGCTTTAGTTTCATTCTTTGTTTTTGGTTAGTTCTCATTTTTCCTTAGCTTGGGTTGAGTTACTACTCCTCAAAGCCTTGGTTGGATAAACGCTCTGGAAGGTCTTGGTGGTTGAGTTATTACTCTACGAAGCCCTAGTTAGAAAACACTATGGATTCCCTATATAAGTTGTGGGTTGAGTTACTAGTCCTGGAAGCCTTCATTGGACAAATGCTTTGGAAGCCTCAGAAGGCTTGGATGGAGACCAATATGATGATGATTTTGTGATGTTTGACCGTGACGTGGAATCACTGTTTGATGGGTTGAGGTGGATGGCCTCTGGAAGCAGTAGATGAGCTTTCATTGATGTGTTTTATGAGATCCCACATTCATGCTTGGAATATGGCATGGGGGTGAATGGCTGAAGAAAGATTTGGCTCAGCCATTCTATGGTTGGGTGGAACGTGGAAGTCCCATCCCAGATTTGGATTTTTCATCATTAATGAAATGCTATTTCTCCTTATATTTCTATGAGTATCTTGATGGATTATATGTGGTCTATATGGCTACACTTTCATGAGTATCTATGCTGCTATTATGTTGGTTATGTATGTGTTTTACGACAACATCTATGTATGGCCTTCATCATGTTTTTACTTTTAATTGAATTATCAATGTTTCTATGAACTAATGGATGGAATGGAAGTTGATGTGTTGATACATCAATGGTTCTTAGAGATTCCCAGCTAAGTATGAAACCCCTTGTTTCAGGGAAAACTAGTGTCTTTTTGATCTGCTAGTCCCACTAATATGGGTAGCTATCTTAGAAATAAACAATTCAAAGTGCTTCAAGATTTCCTTTATTTATGATAGATGAGAGAGAAGCAAAGAGGACAAAATTGTATCTTCCGCTTGGCTCCTTGCTCATTTCCTCTCTCCCTTGATAGAGCTTGCCACTCTTCTCCTACTTCTCCTACTTCAGAGAATACCTCTAGAGCAAAAGCAACAAAGCACTATCAAAGTATCATGATCTATGATATCGTAAACAATGCAGAATCAGAAATACATTAACCATACAATTACGTCTACAAATAACAAGATTCACAAATACACGATTATATGGAGGAAAACTCAAAGAAATCTATTAATAGTAGAAATATAAGAGAGTATTACAACCCAACTATCTAATATAGCATCATCCTCCCAGCATGAAAGCCCTCTTCACCTCATGAAAAGCAAGATCACCCAACAATACAATGTTTACTCTCAAAGAGAAACCAACAACACTTCCTTACAAATTACAAAATTCCAGCCTTTGGATCTCTTATATGAGGGATCCATTTATAGATATTTGTAGAGGGTTGAGTCAGCTTCTAAGTTTTTGATTAGTGTCATTTCACTGATAGTTCTTGGTTCCACTTGGAGATTTCATGATCTCTTACTCATCCCTAGGCGAATTGAAAGAGGCAAGTGTCATATGAGAAGTTTCAAGAAGATTCTTTGGGTTTCCACTTAGCAAACTGTCTTTTCCATTTGTTTACTCTCGCTCATCGCACCCTACAGAAGGCCTTTTCAGTATGCATCACACCTCTTGTGTATAGCAGGTGAGATCCATCACACCCTAAGCATGGAGCAGTCTGTATTGTCCAGTTTTGGCCAGTTTTGAGTGGTTTTTCAAGTGGAACTTCTGGGAAATGATGTAATCAGTTGACCATGATCCTTTAGGGTGTGAAACAACACTTTTAGGGTTTAAATAGCCCTTGGTTTATAGACATATGTGATTGGCGTTGCAGTGCCCAAATATGTCTATAACACTTTCCCCCTAAAGCATGAGGTTTTAAATCTTCTAATGTCGGGTGAAATGCTTTATCATGAGGATACGAGTTTTTTCGAACTACAAGGTGACTTGTAGAAAGTATAATACAATACATTATCTTCATATTAGTTTCATGATCTAGCTGAGGTGGGCATTCCCATGCTTAGATTTATAAATTCATTTTCATGTACATAGGATAGATAATCGTCCGTTGTTGTAGACTAGTGATTCTTGTAGAGCCATCATCACTTAGCTTAGATGATAAACTATGCAACGACCGTGTAAATTTTATGTCTTTATCTTCCTGAATATATCGTAGCCCAGATGGATGAAACTAGATCCGGGGTCTTCAAAACTCGTTCAATCTTCGCCCGATGTACAAGTCGATCAATGTGAAAAGATATTCTGAAGTCAAACATGGAAAGACATCGCCTGATTACCAGCCAATGATCTAAGTTGTTAATAGGTGCGAGAGGAATCACCAATAATGATAATGACCCTCAAGGTACTATAGTACAATTCACGTGCTGTGAATATAGGATCTGATGTCAAACATGACGCAAAATCTTTCGGTCGAAGGCCATTGATGTAACCTGTTGCCGGAAGTGAGAAACTTTTTAGGCATGCAAGCTTCAAAGTAATAAAAGGTTTGTTCCTAAGTCAACTTCTTGGATAATGAGCTTATGTCGACAAGAAGTGACCCATCGTAGGAGAGCCTTAATGAATCTGACATCTACGACATGGAATGAAGCAAATTATTTTCTAGAGGTGAAAACAATTTGATGATACAAGGTTCAGGAATGGCGACCATGAAAAATGGAGAGTGAAGGTATTGCAATGGATGAGGTGTTAGTTGCATTGGTGAATTCTCTGAATGACTTCTCTTGAACATATTGGTGACAATGAGATGGATTTGTAGTGTTAACCCCAAAATGGATGGTACTGAGGATCAATGGTGTTGTGACAAGTGAACGAAATAATCCAACCCAACTCAATCATGGTGATGGAGTGAAAGTGTCATGTTCAAGAGCGACCTGCTACCAATGAATTTCTTCAAGTTTTCTTCCCTTTTTCCCTCATCATTGCTGACCAGTGCCTCTTTATTTTTGTCAAGCTTGAGGAGGATAACATATGCTTGTTCTATAATTTTTGCTTCTGGCAAACCTGTCACTATGTTTTAGCGAGCCTAGCGACAATGAAACTCGCTCTTGTCCGGATGGACAAGTTTGTCTCTATGGTTTTAACAAGTTTAACGACCAAGATAACTTGGTCCTTTTCATGTTTAGAGAGTTTGATAAGAGATAGAAAGGAAACTCCAGCAGTCCTTTTTCATGGCATAATCTGTTAAGTCTGAAAAGGTATAAAATAATACGAAAGGGATTACTTTTCGAGAGCTTTAGCAAGTTGAAAAAGACAAGTGCTCGATCATTCTATGGAATGATCCCTCAGGTCCAAAAAGATTAAAATGTAGAGGAGGGATGGCGCTTCTCCTTACCTTAACGAGCTGGAAAGGCCAATAGCTTGGCAATATTTTCATATTTTATGAGTATAAAAAGAGCTTAAAGGAGACTCATTTTTGAGGAATGAGCGATGTTTTTCGGGTAGCAACTGGTTCCAGGTAAGTTGGAACTTCTCAAACATGGCAGTGTAATGAGGGTGGCTAATAGAATCACTCATCGCAATTGTTGCTCAAAAGGGTAAACAATCAAGTGGAGGCGTATGATTGGCCAAAAGAATGGAGGTGACAGTGAGAACACAACAAAGGCTCAAATGGTTGATAGAAATGCAATCACAAAGGTTATTTACCAAGGGTGGATTCATTTTTAATGAGCTTGAATCTTTAGAAACTATGCTTAGTGGCAGGTTTATTTTTTAATGAGCTTGAACCCTGTGGTAACATTGCTCATTGGCAGGTTTATTTTTTAACGAGCTTGAACCCTGCTGTAACATTGCTCATGCCAGTCGTCTTTAAGTATGTCTCTTATTAGTAGGTTAATTTTTTAGCGAGCTTGCACCATGCGTAAATTTGCTCATTTCCTTTTGTATGCAGGCTGGAAATGACCAAACTCAATCACTAACTACACTAAGAGTTAATGAACTACTGAGGTTAGGTAGGATAGTTTAGATAAAACATTTCCTTTGCTTTTCCTATGCGCCGTCGACAAAGGTGAATGGTGGATCAGACCATTCACCTAACCTAAGGAGTTGAACTAAAAGTTGGGCTAAAACACTATGAGGTTAGAGTTAAACTGGTTTCTTTTCACTTGCATAAAAAAGGTTTTCACGCCCCTAGGTGTTGAGAAAATGAGAATTTCTAGTACCTTATGGAAGTTCCTTCATTTAAGCAGGATCATTTCGTCTGTGGAGCAGTCAAAACACTTCCTTGGCTTTGTCCATCGAGATAGAAAAAGGCGAATGGTGTGAGCTTCCAATCACATAATGTGCGAGGAGATAATGTTTTAGACTGATACCATATCCTACACGGAAATGTTGTTTCAGACTAATCATATAACCTATAAGGAAATCTATTTTTTCATTTGGGTTCGCCTACTGAAGCAGACTAGCGTGCATGTCCCCAAGCTTAGTTACATTCACCGAATTACTCATGGTAATTAGGTGGATGAACTGGAGGTTGAAGAGACATTCTTGATGCAAAGAGACCATTTAGGGATGGCGTTTGACTTGCAACTATGTTCAAACCGGGAAATGAAAGCTAGTCAACAAGCTGCACCATTCTTCCTTCATGCAGGAAACACATCACCCGAAAGAGTGTGGAAACTATAGATCCCATATTGTAAACGTAGTCACACCTAAGGAGTAGATTGTAATCAAGTGGCTCTTGGACAACCATCATGTTCAAATGAACATTTTTCATTCTCAAAGTTATAGGCAAATTTGGAAGGATCCCTAACAGTCAACTTGTTCCTTTGTTGAAGCCTGACAAATTTTGATTCTCAAGTAGAAGCGATGGCGAACCAAGCGCTTTCCAAGTAGTTGAGGAAAGGATACTCAAAAAGGCCCCTTCATCTATGATAGTGCCAGACATGATCATTTTGTAAACTTGTATTGTGATTTGGAATGGTACATTAGATGGAAGGCAGGGTCTTGCTAGTAGATTCCAATCAAAGGAAATGACTAGATTGCTTGGAGGAGGGACCGAATAAATGATTGGATGAATCTCTCCAAATGGGGAACTTCCCTCTTGTTGTAAAGGAATGGGTAGATTTCCCCCATGTTCATCAAATTTTGTGTTAACAAAAAGAATTTGAACAATGTCGTTCTCATTCTCTTTGGAGACCGTATCATCTAAAGGTTGACCTTCTGAAGGCAAGACTGGGTTGGCTACCATCTCAACTTGTTGACTTTGGTCCGGTATGGACTCAAAGGGTTTATCTTCAATGATAGGAGTTTCGATCGACAACTGAGGTATGTCAGTCAGATTTTCAACTAGTGATGGACTTGGCAAGAGTTTCTTGTATCCACGTGGAAGTTGCTGTAGTGAAGTAGGAAAGTTATCCAATATACTTTTAGCTTCATCTAGAAAAGGAAAATGGTGAAGGGCATGATCGCCTTCACACAACCTACATGGAAATCTAAATCTTCCTTTTTGTCCATTGACTTCATTTTCGCTAGTCGATGGTGTGTTCTCAACATGATCTATAGAGGTTGATGACACTGAATAGTGCAAGCAGGGAGACCAGCCTCTCAAGATCCATGGAATGCAAGGAAAATCTTGATGAAAGTGGTTTCCTTTACAAATTATGCATGGATATTTGGGTTTGGAAAGTTCGGTGTGTGTATTTTCACCGGATGATGAATGGTTGCCCCCTTGCTTGACTGGCTTCTTCTTCTTTTTCTTCTCAGTTACTTGGTTTTTAGTATCACTAGTTTCACCAAGCGAAGAGGAAGAAGGAGGGGGAGAAACAAATGAAGTAGAAGGTGAGGGAGCAACTCTAGTATCATCTGGTTGCTGATTTGATTGCTAAGGAATCACAATGTTTTGAATGACAGAGGTTGAAAAGAGCCATACTGGCAGGCTAATTGTGATTCCTGGAAGGGACAATGTAGCCATATATAGAGCCAACATCTCCCCAAGAAGAGAAAGGACTAGGATTTCCCCCAAGGGGAAATCCTTGATTGGTGGACTCCATTACCTCAACCTAAGATCAACGAAGGAATAGGGATGTTGTTCTGAATTAAATAAATTTTATGATGCTTTGACACAACTTAGTTTTTCAATTTTTAAGAGTTTAGAAAAAGCTAAAGGTGACTCTAGTTGCCTTTGATTTTTAATGAGCCTGAAGTGACAAGTACTCAGATGGACCTTTTCTTTTAAGGAGTTGAAAAGGAACAAAAGTGACTACTCTCAAAATATAGATAGAGGGATTACCAAACCAAATGAAAAAATGAAATATACACCTTGGTGGTAAATTAAAGAGAAATTACCAAGGACTTTATGTATGGTAGTCAATATTCCCGAATGTTGCGTTCAGTGCATTGCGATTAATATCGCGATAGAAACAACTTCCCAAGGATAAAGGATATCAACCTATTGTTGTCTCCCAATATATACTCGATGGTACGGGGAGCACAAGTCTGTACTGGCACTTGTCATATCAAAGAGAAATAATCACCCAACCTCTGATGAAAATGATAGTTACTAGGTTTTACGACGCCAGAATACGTCTCTAGCCTAGGCTTGTAGATGTTGTGCATTAGGTTCCAAAGCGTTTTTATGTTTATTGAGGTTTATTTTAGAGTTGATATTTTTTAGAGAAGTTTTCCTTTCAAGGTTCACCGCGTGATGTAGATGTAAAATTCTTAAATATGAAATCTAAAATGATAAACCGTCGTTTGTTTTTCTTTTAGCAATGAAAATCCTAGCTACTAAGGAAGGAAAAGTATGATTCTTTCAATAGAGAGCAGAGATCACACACTAAATGCACTTTTCCTAAATCATATTCCGCATGTAGTCTAAATTCAAATGCACATGCATGTATTTGTTTTTCCATTTCCTTAATGTGAGAATACCAAAGAGGAAAACTAAGGTACATATCTGAACTATTTTCTTCAAAGTGACACTTAACAATTTCTTTTCAAAATGAAAGGAAGACTAAGACGACACTTTCAATTTCAAATGGAAAACTACTTTCGACACTTCAAATACTGACAATTCAAATCAAATACAATGACAAGAGTACAATCGACTATCTAGAAGAGGAAGACTTTATGACACTCTTCTTTTCAACTCATAATGACAGTTACAACACTTTTGAATCAAAAGATGACAATTCGATTAAGCTACTCTTTGCAAAGGAGGACTGTAAATGATGAAAAATACATAAAAAACATTCACAATTCCTGATCGATGGAGGCTGAATAATGTAAAGGAAGAAAGATTCAACAATGATATACTGATCATAGGCAGCAAAACTACTGAATAGAGCTGAAAACAATGAAGAAAAAAACCAAATTATAGAGAAGGAAACAATATCATTCAGTCATTGCACCTGTCCTCAAGGGAAACAGGTATGCATCTCACCTGCAACACATAGGAGGTGCGATGCATCTAGGCTACTAGTTACAGATAGTGTGATGGACCAGGGAACGAAACTAAGCTTGGTTTTTGCTCAAAATTTGTAGCTAAGTTCAGTGATTTAGGCTGAGCTATGATGGACGGTAACAACAAAGTATAGGGATGTGATCTTATGAGGTTATTGAGCTACCACTAGGGAACTTAGGATGTTTGCAAGTCAGATGTTTAGTTCATAAACCAACCCAGAGATTGACTGAAGCAGCGTTGATCTACTTTCCACTTGCATAGCAAGAGCAGTTCAAAGGCTAGCTGGCTTAAATTCAGGCTTCATTTGTAGTTTATAAAGCAAACAACAATAACAAAAAAACAAACTATTTGCTCCCCAGTGGAGTCACCATTCTTTTTCCAGGAAATCTAGTGTCTCTTTTATCTACTAGTTCCACTAGATGGGTAACTATCTTAGACACAAATAATTCAAAGTGCTTCAAGATTTGCTTTATGTATGATATATAAGAGAGAAGAAAAGAGTACCAACATGTATCTTCCACTTGGATCCTTACTCATTTCCTCTCTCCCTTTATAGAGCTTGCCACTCTTCTCCTACTTGTCTTGCTTTAGAGAATACCTGTAGAGGCAAAGCAACAAAACGCTTTCAAAGCATCAGGATCTATGATATCATAAACAATGTAGAATAAGAAGTACATTAACCATACAATTTCATCTACAAATAACATGACTCACAAATACACGATTATATGGAGGAAAACTCAAAGAACTTTATTGATAGTGGAAATAGAAGAGAGGATTACAACCCAGCTGTCTGATATAGCATCATCCTCCCAGCATGAAATCCCTCTGCACCTCATGAAAAGCAAGATCATCCAACAATACAATGTTTCTTCTCAAAGAGGAACCAACAACACTTCCTTACAAATTACAAAATTCCAGCCTTTGGATCTCTTAGATGAGGGATCCATTTATAGATATTTGCAGAGGGGTGAGTCAGCTTCTGGGTTTTTTATTAGTGTCATTTCATTTATAGTTCTTGGTTCCACTTGGAGATTTCATGATCTCTTACTCATCCTTGGGAAAATTCAAACAGGCAAGTGTTATATGAGAAGTTTCTAGAAGATTCTCTGGGTTTCCACTTAGCAAACTGTCTCTGCCATTTATCTACTATCCCTCATCGCACCCTACAGAAGGCATTTTCATTTTGCATCGCACCTCTTGTGTGTGCCAGGTGAGATAAATCGCACCCTAAGCATGGAGCAGTCTGTATGGTCCCGTTTTGGCCAGTTCTGAGTGGTTTTTAAGGTGGAACTTCTGGGAAATGATGTAATCAGTTGACCATGATCCTTTAGGATGTGAAACAACACTTTTAGGGTTTAAATAGCCCTTGGTTTATCGACATATGTGGTTGTGGTTGCAGTGCCCAAATATGTCTATAACACCCCTATGCTCATAACTATTATTTACACTTGTAGATTACATATTTGTGATGTGTTTGAAAAAATTCCGGTAATGACTAATAGGCATCCAGTCAAGGTTTCATTCAAGCATTTGCTTTAGTACTTTCAATTCCATGTTATTTTATGGTTCTAAAGGTATCCTGAAATTCTAGTTAGCGACCTAGGCTCTGGGCCTGAAAGGTGGCTCAAATCTCAAGGATGTTGGAATAGCACTAATAAATTTAGTCTTTGGATGCTGAAAGGCAAGCCTGTGAGAAAACATTTTAGTTTCTAAACGATGTCATGCCTATAGCATGAGAGTGACTGAGTCTTAGGTTGTTTAAAATTTCAATGGGACCTAAGGGCAAGCTTTCTGAAGTGTTGGATTGGTTCTTGAGGGTCCTCAAGATGATGTTGAATGTTTGTATGGTGTGTTTCGACCGGTGCCACTTCCTTGACGTGACTTAGGGGGTCGAATCATATCATAGTGGACTATCATCACATGTTTACCCTAGCTAGCCAATTCCTTGGGTAGATGTGGGAGGAGGTGGTTACATCAACATTGTTGCTAAATTCTCGGCATGCTCTTCTTCATTGTTAGAATATACCAATATATCATCAATGAACACAATAACAAACTTGTGCAAATAAGGATGCAACACACTATTTATCAGACACATAAAAGTAGTTGCATCATTACTTAAACCAAATGAAACTACAACAAACTCATAATGGTCGTACCTGGTATGAAAATATGTCTTGTATATGTCCTCTTCTTTAATGTTTGCTTGATGATATCTGGATCTAAGATCAATCTTCGAGAACAATGCTACTCCCTTCAACTAATTGAACAAGTCATAAATCCTTGGTAATGGATACCTGTTCTTGATGGTCACTTTTTTCAACTTCTTTTAGTCCATGCATAGCCTAAGAGTACCATATTTCGTCTTCACAAACAATATTGGTGCATCTCAATGTGAAACACTTGGCCTAATGTATCCTTTGTCAAAAATCTCTTTCAACTACAAATTTAACTCTACTGACTCAGGTTTGCTCATCCTGTAAGGTGCTTTTGATGCTCGAGCTCCTCCTAGAACCAACTCAATAGAAAATTCCACTTCCCTTTGAGGTGGAAATTCTGAAATATTCGTAGGAAATGCATCTTGAAATTGTTGTAGAATTGGGTATCTTCTCAAAACATCTACATCCTCAAGTTCCTTACCCTTTTCACTATAAATGTGCACTGTAAATAACACACACCCTTTCCTACGACTATGATTGACCTGCATATCTATCACCATTCTAACTTATGTTTCTTTGTTCTTACCCTGAAAGACTCTTTATTCCCCTTTGTTGTCCAAGAACTTAATGGATTTGTCATAACAATCCACCTTGGTTCTATGAAGCTATAACCGATCCATGCCCTACAACGTATTGTATGATCCCAATGGTAATACATTAAGATATTCTAAGGTAGGCCTACCATTCAAATCAAATGCACAAGCTCTCACTCAATGATGAACTTGCTTCTTTGTACCTGTAGCCAAGTGCACTAACCAAGACTCTGTATGTACTTCTTTATTCAAACCACACTTATCCACCAGGTCAGGATTAACGTAACAATAATTAGATCTAGGGTCATAAAAATAAAAACAACATGATCACAAATCTTACCATCCATCTCAATAATAGATGTCTAATGGTTTACCTATCTGTTATCTAGCACTGCACAGATCCTAGGAATATTTTGTCCAGCATCTCCCACTATCTGTGCCTCATGAGAACTATATATCTTCAACCTACTACCTTGATGTTGTGGACAACCTCTCCTATGATGCTCTCCTCCACAAGGCCAACACCACATGAGCTCCTTATTCTGATGCTCGTATAGAAGTCCATGTCCTTAGTTAGATGCATTGAAATTCTTATATCACGTTGCATTTTATTTATTAGTTTTACCTTGAGGTATTCCTCACTTCTTGTTAAATTTTCCTTTGTTCTTTGCATTTCCTTTCTAGTCCATCTTAGTCTTAGATCTGTACTTTAATTTCTCATAACAATGCTTTAGCCTTCGAATGGCCTCCTCCAATGATCTAGGATCATCAAACTCAATCTTTTCTTTGAATGAAATCTGTAATCCACTAATGAATCTTTGAATCTTGCCCTTCTCCTCCTTTAGGTAAGGCACATATCTCAATATCTCCAAGAATCTACTAGTGTAGTCCTAATCAATCATGGATCCCATCTTTAGTTCATAGAATTATTTTTCGCTGTCATCATATTACCTCTCTAATAGGTAATTGTTCCTCAACAGTCTCTCAAATTCACTACCATTCAACTCCCCTTCATAAATATCTCTGACATTCTTACATCTTCCCACCAAATATCTTATTTACCACTAAGACTGAATATAAGTATTTTTTCCTTCATGTTCTCTGAGTAATTGTACAATCTCAATAACTTATTCATTCCAAGGAACCATGCTTCTCCATCAAATATACATGGATTTTCTTTCTTAAACCTATATAGAAAATATCCCATGTCACTTCTCCTATAAGGATGATAATGATGCTATTCATAATTCCTCTCAAAACAAGAACTAGAATAGTACCTGCGTCTATCAGCTCTCCTATGCAGAGTGCCAAAGAACCTATCATCTCTGATTGTGTCATCTCTATCTGACCTGTACCCACTAGGAGACTTATTTCCATAAGCTCCTTTGGTTTCTTTCCTCCTACTCATGGCTAATCTCAAGTGGTCCTTGTCACTGCAATTCTGAAGAACTCTAAAGTATCACTCCATTTACCTCTTCTTGTTTCTCCTGTTCCTATATGATTATGTCATTGTCTGCCTTACAACTCCTTATTTCTTCCTTTAAGCTTCTTAGCGTATCTACCAAATCAGAAGAGTTCCAAACACCATGATGCTCATATGATCCATAGGGAGAGTCTCGGGAACTGTATCTACCATCCTTCTAGTCATCTTTGATATTCTTCCTGTAAAGTATATCATGTCAGCTAAACGAAGTTAGAATGAAACAAAATAACTTAGCATAATTCGGGGAGAATGCCTCATTTTCAAGGTCAAAAAATCAACATAAGACATTTATAACATAATCGCAAAATCATATAGAAATATAACACATAAGCATATAATCATATACCCATCATTCTAGCTAGAGTCCAGTCATCAATACATGACCTCATGCATGACAACAACACCCAAATCACTATAAACTTCACCACATGTGAATACTAACATGCATAAGCAATTCATAATTAACCATACACTCATGATGACACACTCCACAATAACACCATCACATTCCCATAGAAACCTCACTGCAACTATAGCCCATATCATCTAAATGCAGCAAGCACATTGTCTTACAACATAAGAAACACATATGCAACCAACATGAATGCATGACCAACACACAACCCATCCACTTTGAGGGGTGAACCATGATATGATACCTCTTTTTAACACCCTCCTTCCACATCTACCCAAGTAATCAGCAAATCAGTGTAAACATATGATGAGAAGATACTATGATATGATTCGACTCCCTATGTGTCAGTTAAGGAAGTGGAACTGCCAGAACATATTACACAGATCTTCCATATTAGCAATAAAACTCTGAGGAGCCATCCCAACCACTCAGGTAACTAGCCCCTGAGATAAAATGACACTTTACTCATCAAACCCCTATATGATCCCTTGATATGGAACAGGGTGCATCTAGGAGGCTCTAGACACTCCCACAAGAAGGGCAAGAGAGTGTCTCAGAAGACTTTTTCCCAGTGTTGTGCCTAAGACTCCGGGATTTGTGCCACTCTTTTCAGGCCTAGAGGGTAGGTCAATGCCTAGAACTCAATGACACCTTCAGAAATGAAATTTCACAACGGAAAAAGGGTACATTTGCAAAACATCAAGAAGGACTAGTCTGGACCCGTACTAGCCATGACATACATTTCATCAAATATGTCACAAACATGAAAGCTACAAGTCTTAGTAGTAGAAATTAGCATAGGGGTCTCATAATCATTTGAGAATCGCTAAGAAGCATTGATGCCACAACACATTAGATGCAATTTCATCTATTAAGCCATAGATACATTGTTCATTCATTTACATGTAAAAACATGATGTGAGCCATACATAGCTATTGTCATATACAAGTTCATACCAAAAATACCAAGGAAACAACAACCATATAATCCACGAGAAAACCAGTATAATACTCATGAAGTTACAAGGATAAATAACCTCATATTATTGATGTAAAATCCAACCAGGTTTGGGGCATCCACAAACCACCTGACCATAGACATGGAAGAGCAAAATATCTCTTCATCCAGTCACCCTAGTTCCATATTCCAACCATGAATGTGGGATCTCATAAAATAAATAAATCAAAGCCATCCACGAATTTCAGAGGAGAAACCACCTCAACCCTCATTCAGTGATTCCACCTCATGGTTGGATATCACTAACCATCACCAGATTGGTCTCTACCCAAGTTTTCTAGCGCTCCAGAGTGCTTGTTCCAACTAAGGATCTAGGACTAGTAACTCAATCCACTAAGGGCTCCAAAACATTTTTCCAACCAAGTCTCGAGGACTAGTAACTCAACCCACGAAAACTTCTAGAGAATTTTTCAAACCAAGGCTGCAGGACTAGTAACTGAACCCAAGCTATTACAAGGTTCTAGAGCATTTGTCTAACCAAGGCTCTAGGAACCAGTAACTCAACCCAAGATAAAGGAAACATGAGAACCAATTAGGAAAAAATGAACCCATGACACCATGGGTATCTAGGAAATGGAAAGTCTAGGCCAATACACTATCAATCTAGGAAATCCTTCATGCTAATGACAAATCATAACCAAGAAACCACATGCATGTGCCATGCATTCCAAAACTAATGACGAAAACATACATGCAACTTGGTACCTGCAAGCAAAACCCATTGTAGTTGTTGATCTCGATGTCCTTTTGCGCTTTCCTACTCTTCCTTTGCATTCTTTCTCCAAATTCCAAACCTGCCACATTCCTCAAGAGTGCTCCAAGAAAAATCTAGGTGTCCAAGAGTACGAGAGAGAGAGAGAATAGAGAGAGAGCTCCAAAACTAAAATCACAGAAGTCTCTCAATTTATCCTTAGAATCCCTTTTATTAATGAGGCCTCTATTTTCTTCATTTTCCATTATTTTTTTTCATTTTCCTCCTCACATGAAACTTATGAATTTTCACATTCCTTTTGTCCTAATTTCCATTATTTTCGTAAATAATTGTGCCAAAAATGTCATTTTTCCTTTCCAAATCCTTTGGCATTTCCTTTTCCAATTTCCTTAGACACTAATCAATCACCAATGATCCCCATCACTATTCTTTTCCCCAAAATTATTCTTGGAATATGTGTCCCATGACCTTGGTAAATATATTTCTTTTATTAACTTTTACACGGATTTTTACCAGAGTTGTTACACTATCTAGGGATTTGATGCACTAAAACTCAGTGGGATCTAGGGACTAGTCATGGGGATTAGTGTGAAGGATTATGGGAGTATTGTAGTAAGTATAGAAGGTTTTTTTTGTGGGTTTCCATTGATTACACCTCCTTAAGGTCACTTAGGAGGTCATGTGTCGTCATAGTAGCCCCTCATCTCATGTTTACCCTAAGTAAGTCGGTGAAAGTGTGTAGATATGAGGGGAGGCATCATTATAGGTTGGTATTAGATTGGGTTGTGTTAGTGTCGGTCTTGAGCCCTCCATCAGTGATCAATAGCTCTTTGCATATGCATAGTTAGGTGTCTCATCAGTGTCAATTTTGCATCCCACTAGGCATGCCATAACACTGAATGGAGGAGCTGGTCTTTGTTCCATTCTTGGCTTTGCTGGATCAGGTCATACTACAATGTAATTGAGTCATACTTGTTGTTATTTTTGTCTTGAGGTCCCAGGTCTTAGGTCTAGGGTTTTGAGTCAAAATCACTTCAAGGTCATGAGTCAAGGTCAGTGAGTGCCTAGCAAGCCAAAAGGAGGTATGTACATATGTTTCATTGTTATTTTCATCAGCTACAGATCATTTTATACCTTGGATTTAAAAACCCTGTTTTTAAGTCCAAGGTCATGTCAAATTTGTAAAAATAAAGAAATTTTCAGAAGTTTGCAAAAGTGCCAGCAACAACCCGGGTTCCTTCGCCACAGTCCATCAGATGGTCAACCTGCAAAAAGAACGAAGTTAAACGCCTCAAAGAGCTAATTTCAGGACAAAATGACTCCAAAACAATGTTAAAAAGAATGCCAAAGTATAAACATTATAAAGTGGGTTTTTGAGTTAAATTTTTTCAAATGAAAGCATATAAAGGTAAATTCCCTCTTTGAAAACCCTCATTGTGCATTTGGGAGCAAGAAATTACAAGGAGAGAGGCAAGAGAGCGATTTGGGCAATTTGCAGCAAATTTCGAGCTTTTGGAGGGTGCGCGACCACTCGAAGGGTGTGCGACCACTCGAAGGGTGCGCGACCACTCGAAGGAGGTGCGCGACCACACGTCCAGCAAGCCCAGAAATTTATAAAAACTTCAAAATTTCTCCCAAATTGCTTGTGGTTTTTTCGAGGTAGGCCTCCCAAACATTTTTAATGATAATGCCATGGATGGATAGCATGTTTATGGTCATTTTTACCATGAGAAATTATGAAGAAATAGGTTAAATGGTTGATGTCTTT
>APFE030279974.1:432822-456744 GCA_000404065.3 Pinus taeda | reverse complement strand
TTTCACTGGTCGTGATGCCCGCTCTCCCCCTTCAAATTTTTATGAGATTATCAGGCAGAAAGAGGAGGAGAACCTCGTGTTGCAGCAAAAGCTCCAAATGGCCCAATGGACCATCACTTATCTAGAATAGCGCACCAAACAATTAGAAGAAGAAAAAGAACTTGATGAGCTATGGAGGATCCGCAGTGATCGAACTTTGAACCGTAGGAGGCCTGGTGACCCATTGCCTGCTGATCAGGAGTCCATGCTTATCAGTGTGAATGCACATTTGGAGATATTGTTGGATAAAGAAAATCATGACAAATAGCTGCTACGCAACATGAAAACACACTATTGGGCAAGATTGCATGTTTGCAAGGCTAGAATGAAAATTCTCCAACGAAAGCTGTCAGAGGCCCGGAAGAAGAAGAAAAGGACAAATTCACTCCCCATCTTGGCTGAGGCATCCCACACTCATCATGGTACTGACCAGCCTTGATCTAGCATCAAAATCTGAAAATTTTGAGAATTTTGGAGCATTTTGCAAATTTTTGGTAAAATTACAGGTTTTTCCCATGGAATGGTCTCACCCCGGGTGAGACCATTTTGGAGGACTGCTCGGAATTTTGAAAACTTGGCATTTTTGGAAAGGGCATGCAAATAGAAAAATTACCAATACTTGAGAGAAGCCTGATTTTGAGATTTGAGCCTCCAAAAGCTCAAAATACATCAAAAAAATGACTTTCTGCCCACTTTTTGAGTTGCAGAAAGTGACCTTGGGAACAATGGTTTTTGAGGGGGCAAAACAACTCTAAATTCTGAAATTCCACTTGGGATGGAAATTAGACAGACCAAGCTTTCCAATGAGCCATCTTGCATCTGATTTTGACCAGTGGAACCCACTCAAAAGTTGCTGCAAAGGGGCGCGACCATTCGAGCCAGCTTTGCCAGAATTGACCTTTTTTGTCAAAAAACACTGTTTTGACTATGGTTGACCATTTTTACTTGTAGATGATGGATAAATGTAATATTTTCATGGCACTTTGATAGATTTTATCTCTCTTTACCCTTCTAGAAGCTTTCTTGATGTAAAAAGTGAATAATTAATGCATGAATCAGTTAGCTAAGTAATAGAGGCAAGTTGTTGGACTGCCTATTATCTAGTGCTTAATTTGGAATTAGTTCAAACTGCTCCTAGGAAGCTGAGCTCGACGCCTAGAGGTGGGGAAAGGAGTTATATGGTCTATATTATGCTCTCTCTTTCTCATTTTCATGTTGGACTCTTGTGGGAGAAAGCTTTATTGTATATTGTACATCTATCTCTGCAATTTAAAGAAAAGGAAGGCCAGGGTTTTGCAGACATCATTGTGGATTCTTGTGGATTGTTGTGTTGATGGTGTGTTCTCTACATGTTCTTGTAAGTCTTTTTATGTATTCCACATCTCTCTTTTGCTTCTATTTGGACAGATGAAGTGGTAAAGTTTGAATTCATGCTTTGACATGCTCAGCTTTTTAGTTTGTTCAAAATTTATGTTTTCTACTGTCTAGAGAGGATTCAAATGGTTGTTTTCCCTCTTTAGCTCCTTCTCTATCATCCCTGATCATCCATGTCAGATTAAGGCATCAGCGCTCACTCCTACCTTTCCCCAAAGATCCCCCTGCAAAAAACTGTGCTCAATCCCCGCACCCTGAATTGAACTCCCTCCAATTGCCACCAAAAACCCAAAAATATTTAAATCAACCCCCCTTATCAATTTACTAGCCTAATATCCTTGATCCTAATTGGTCAGCTTATCATATTGAAAGATCTACCGAATATGACCCGAGAGAGCCTTCTCATACCTCGTAGGGCTAGCTACGAGGTGAAATGGTTTGATGTGGCCTTGAGAGTTTGTCTATCTCAGCCTAGGTGAATTCCAAGCGCTAACAGGTTGCACTATCTCTGGGAAAATTTTGATGTCGTCAAGGTCATTATCTTCAAGCATGGGATCAGGGTATACTATTGATATGGTTATGCATGATTTTATGCATTGATAAAGTTACATATCCATATATGCTTGTTGGCTTGATGGGCCCTAACCCAGGTTCAACATTAAGTAGCCAAGAAAATCCCTACACTACTGGCCCTTTCGGCATCAATCCATGGAGTGTGGACTGAAGTCTCACCCGAAGCAATATCGGGGGATGTAGGAACCAAGTTTCTGCACCCTAAGATGGTCATGATGTCGATATTATACCCTAACCCATGTCTTCGCGTAGATAGATAATCCCTTATGGCTTATCAATGTTCCTTCTTTTCCAACCTTCAGAACCTTCATGGAGGTATACGACTGACCCTCGCGCAACCCCAACTAGCGATCTAGACACTTACACAGCTCTGTAACTACGTACAGTTACAAGTTCCCAAGTTACCTTAAGTGTTCTCCAATTTTACCATGAAATTAAGGTCATCTTCGCGTAAAAATATAGTCTTGCATTCAAACAATAGATAAAAACAGATACATTCACGCATCAAATTAGCATTATAATGTAAACCTAGAACTTAACATAACATAATTGGATGCAATAATCAGAGACCAAATACACAACAATTTTAGAATACTTCTCTTTATTGATGATTCAATTTCTTGGTAAAGACTCTAACTTCCCTGCGCACACAACTACAAGGGTCCGCGCACTCAGCTGCAGAATTCTACCCTAAGCCTCTGTGCACTCAGCTACAGAGACTCTACCTATGTTAAGGCTCTCACTCTTAGCTCCCCTATGACCCAAGAACTTGGAACTCTACTTCGTTCTACTACTCTCCTTAGACTTACTTAGCTTCTTTTTATATAATCCCATGGTCCGCGAACCATTGGTGGATCTTTACAGCTGACATGATTATTTACAAAACAAGGTTGGACAACTCCTAATGACTCCTGACATCTTCACACTCCATGACCATAAAATGCAGAGCCTTTACATTCTTTATACAAAATTTTGGCTTTCTGCCCCAAAAAATAGGCTTTTAGCCCCAAAAATGACTCTTAGGAGAACTCATTCCCAATAGGCCCCCAACAAAAAAATGGTGACTCACCCTCGAGTCAGTCTGCTGGCATGAAGATCTTGTCACAAAGATCTCCTAGCTAAACCTAGAAAATTGCTACCTCAAAGGTGCATTACATGACCACCTGCTTCATCTTCTCGACCAACTCCTCGGTCGTTGGCACTGCAAAATTAGCCTGGAGCTTCTGCTGAATTTCCTACAGACTAGCCATATTTCCTTCAATGGAGGTCGTGATCAAGTAGGCCTCATCCAAACAAGGCTTCAAGTGGGCCTTCAACACTACTTCCTTGTGTGGAGTTGTATCGACATGTTCTTTCAATGCCTTGGCCTCTTACAGCTTTATGAGTCTCTGCATGATGGCGATAGTGCACGTTATCACTTTAACCTCATCGTAATGCTACTGTAGTTCATGTACTTCTGTCTCCAACCCCTGCAGATTGGGTCTTCTTGTAGGCTGGTGAGTACCTAGAGAAACTGCTCAAAAAGCATCGTGCAGTCTGTTACTACACTCGCTATTGCTTCTAGTGCATCTGTCATGGTAGTTGCATGCTACTCCCTGACTTCTGGCGGAATGGAAGGTTGGGCCTTCAACTGCAATTCTGCAATTTTGAGGTTCAACTCGAGCTAAACCTTTGCCAACTCTATGTGTGCATCGCGCACTCCCGCAATGAGTTTCTAGACCCGCACATCTACTGGCTCAGCCTCAGGAATGACCAGCTGTGGGACAGTTCTACATGCCTCATCCACAACCTTAATTATGTGTTGATTCTTGTCTTTCAGGTTTGTCACAATGTTAATAGTAGAATCTCTTTGCATAATCATCTGAGCATTGTTGACCATTTTCTTGCTGATCACCTAAAAAGTGCGATGTTCGAGGGCCTTAATTTTCAGAATCACACCATCTTGTAGAAATTGAAGTGCCTCACTAGGAAGCACTGCCAAGTTAAGTCCCACTCCCTTTAGGGCACTGACAGTGGGCCTGTCAACTTTAGTGTCTGTTGTCATTGCTCCATCTGTCAGCACTATGGCTTTGGGGTCCCTTGTGTGCAGCATCCCTGTGACTTCTGAGGTTCCAGGGGCCAAATTGGTGGATGCCACGCTGGTCTGAATCTATGATTGATGGATTTGTAGCTCACATAGACTTGTCTAAATAGCCCCCAACACCTACTACTACTATTGCTCAAACTGTTGCAGCAATCCCATAGTGGCATCCCACACTGTATCCCTTATATCATTCAGATCCCTCTCTGTTAGGGTGATCATATCCAGAGATGTCTTGGTGGCCTTAGACTTCATCCACAACCCTAGATTTTTTGGTCTTCTATTGCACTTGATATGGAACAAATTCATCTTTGGATCCACTCCTCCCTGCTTCGTCTGTTCATCCTCTACCTCCTATGTTTCTAGTGAAGGTGACTTCTGACCTCCATCAGAGCCACACTCCTCTTCTCCTGCCTGCCCACCCAACTACTCTGCAATAGTGTGCTCTGCCTTGGCCCTGTTTTCGACCTCCTTTCTCCTTTTCGTGGCCAGCTATTCCACCTTCAGCTTGGATTCCTCCTTCTTCCATTGTGCGGCGATCTTGCTAGATCCCGTAGCCATGTTCGAGGTGGTGTGCCACTCTGCCAGCCAGTGGTCAAGGACCGTGTTGATCACGTCATCTATTGCCAAGTAGGGCAAGTCGTGCCACTTCTTCTCAGTGTCCTTCCATGCCCATACTGAGACGTGGTGGAAGTCAGCCCTAAATTCCACGTACTCCTACAATATACCAAAATTAGTAGGTGACAACTATGGCTTATAGTTGATTTCCATATGCACATTCATCTCCATCAAGATCCAAAAGATCTTGTTGTTCTTTACCCCCTAAAGATCCTTAGTCACCCACAATGAAGCATACTTCACTGCCTTTGGTAGGTCCGGCGCGATCGAAGGAAACTAAGTGTCTTTGGGTAGCTCCCATGCTACCAGGACTATGAACAGCAAGAGCCATGCATAGTGGAATGGCTTGTTGAGATCATATGCCTCATGGCAGTTCACGAGGTCCTCTTCGCAGAGGTAGCATGCCCAATTAAATTTAATTCCATCCGCGCATTGGGACAACAAAGCTGCAACTGGTACTAACACTTCATCTGTGTGACACTTCTGCATGACCTTCCCTACTAAGAGCTGTGTCACCACTTTGACCGCACGGTGACATATGCTCAAAATGGCATAGCCATGCAACTTTTTTACCAGCTTTAACTTTTCATTCATGGCCTGCGCAAGGGCATGCTCGTTGGCCTTTCTGCCAAATGCCATGGATGGATTTTCCCCTATGTGCAACAGCTACGTGATCCTATGGATTAGCATATCAGTGATGGGTATCAGCTCCTACACCCATAGACACCCATCATGCACTAAGCACAAAAGCTACTTGATTACCACCATTGTGATGGGAGCGTGGTTGTAAGGTAGCACCCATATCATGTTGAGCATTCTTGCCTTATCCACACCTCTCAGCTCCAACACGGTCATTCCAGTGGTTTTGTGGAAAATACGATGCATAAGTTGGTCTGTTGCTAAATGAGAGAACCACTCTATGTCCGCTAAATCCCAGTCTTCTATTTTCAAAAGGCGGACACACCCCAAGCATTGTCCTTCGAACATAATTTGGTCCTACAAGAGGTGTGTGTGCAGGGTGACCTTTCTTTCATCAATGTCTTTGGTCACCTTAGTCTTGCCCCTGTGTGGGGGAACATACTTAGGCAGCTTAGTGATGGGGTCAGACCCCTCAATTTCAACATCGTCCATTTCCACCCCAACATCCTAATCATCCATTGAGATATCCTCAATCTCTTCTTCTTCTAGCTCTAGGTTAATCATCTCGCCTGAACAAAAATAAGGTGTGGATTTTATTTTGGTATCTGTTTGGTTTTTATAACTTGAAATACTTGCAGGAAGAAGAGAATCAAGGATGACAAGAAAAATGGTAGACTATAGCTCCCATGATTCTCCTTACAGATCATTTGGGTAGCAAGAGGATGAGCGCTCTCCCAGTATGGCAGATACATTGAGGATCTTGAGGGCTAGAATTAGAATTTGCAAGGTAGATAATGACAGGTTGGTTGAGGCTCATGAAATACTTGCAAGGGCTCAAGAAAAGAAGATAGAGGTTAATTGAGCCTTTAGAGCTTGTCAAAGTTGCAAAAATATGTACATATGAGGATCATTTAGGATAAGGAATCAAAGACCAATGGAGCCTATGGTATCAGGCCTCATTCTAGACATAGGCTGGATAGAGAGGACACATTTAGAGGTGGAAGATCATTGAACACACCTAACAAGAGGACTATTATGTGTATGAATCATTCTTGTTCCCCTTCTAGGAGTCATTACGATAGTCATAACTGTCATGATCCTTATAGGAAGGGTGAGTACTTTCTTGAGGAGTTTAAGAAAGTGAAGCCACCTACATTTGATGGAGAGATGAAGAAGTGATAATATGTTGAGGCATGGTTACTTGGGTTGAAGGAATTCTTCATATTGTATAGCTAGATAGAGAAAATTAAAGCAATGATAGCCACTTTCAATCTTAAAAGAAAGCATATATCTGGTGGGAGGATATGAATAATGTTAAAGGTATTCAAGAGGATTACTTGACTTGGAATGAGTTTGAGAGTCTCTTCAAGAAGAAATATTTTTCAGAAAGGTACTATGATGACAGAGCTAAGGAGTTTTATGGGTTGCAGATGGGTTCCATTATAGATGATGATTATTCTAGCAGGTTCTTGGGGTTGTTGAGATATGTTCCTTACCTCAAGGAGGAGAAGGCCAAGTTTCATAGATTCAATAGTGGGCTACCGGTAGCATACAAAGACTAGATTAAGTTTAATGAGCCTATATCATTAGAGGAGGGCATCCGAAAGTTGAAACATTGTTATGAGAATTTGAAGCACAAAGCTAAGCCTAAGTGTGACTTGAAAGGAATTGATAAAGTTGAAGGAAAATGGCCACCAAAGTGGGGAAGACCTCAAGATGTAGGCGAGAAAGAAAATGTGGTCCCTTATAAGAAGTTCAATATAGTTGAGAAGGGAAATGGAGAGCAACATACTAGAGGTGATGGTAGAGCACCATTTCAGTGTTGGATGTGTGGCAAGGATCATTATAAGAGGGATTATCTGTAGTATTAGGGTCATATACCTCAGATCTATAGTGCTCAGGAGGAAGATACAGTTGGGTATGTTGGTAGTAACTTTCCTTGAATTTATGCAGCTATGGATCATCAGGCATCTATAATTAGGATGGATGATAATCTTTATGATCAATTTGTTCCTATTTTGATTGATCCTAGATCTAATTATACTTATATAATCCTGACCTAGTAGATAAGTGTGGTTTGAGAAAAGAAGTGCATGTAGAATCTTGGTTGGTACAAATGGCTACAGGTACAAAGAAAAAAAGTTCACCATTGGGTAAAATATTGTGCATTTGAGCTAAATGGTATGCCTACAACAACAAATTTGAATGTGCTGCCATTGGTATCATATAACATGATTTATGGTATGGGTTGGATGTACCTTCATAGGACCAAAGTGGATTTCTTCGAAAATGCCATTGAGTGCCTGGATGATATTGGGGAAAAGATAATTTTGCAGGGAAAGAAGAAGGTTGCATAAGTGTGGATGGTTACTTCTATGCAGGCTAAGCATAGTTGTAGAAAAGGTTGTGTGATGTTTGCAATGAATATACCTAGTGAAAAAGGTAAAGATGTTAGGGATGGAAAAATATTCAAGAGATACCCTATATTGGAAAATATCAGGATGTTTTTCCAGCAGATAATCTGGAGTTACCTCCTCACAGGGAAGTAAATTTCTCTATTGAGTTGGTACCAGGGCCAACACCAGCATTGAAGGCACCCTACATGATGAGTACCCTAGAGTTAGTAGAGTTGAAATTGGATTTAAAGGAGATTCTTGACAAGGGATACATTTGGCCAAGTGTATCAACTTGGGGTGCACCAGTGTTGTTCGTAAGCAAGAAATATGGTACTCTTTGATTCTGGATTGATTATAGGCAACTGAAGAAGGTAATGGTCAAGAAAAGGTACCCACTGCTAAGGATTGATGAGATGTTTGATCAGTTGAAGGGAGCTGCAGTGTTCTCTAAGATCAACTTTAGATCAAGATACCATTAGGTACACATCAAGGAATAATATATCTAAAATACTGCGTTCAGGACTAGGTATGGGCATTATGAGTTTGTTGTAATTCCATTCGGTTTGACTAATGCCTCAACTATATTTATGTGTTTGATAAAAAGTGTGTTGTGTCCTTATCTAGACAAGTTTTTTGTTGTATTCATTGATGACATCTTGATATACTCCAAGAATGAAGAAGAGCACAAAGAGCAATTAGTAGCAGTGTTGAGATTACTAATAGAGCTTCAGTTTTATGTCAATATTAACAATTGTAGCTTCGTTTAGAAAAAGGTGCATTACATGGGACATGTTATTTCCAAGGAAGGCATAATAGTAGATCTAGAAAATATAAGGGTCATCATGTAATGGGAAGATCCTAGGAATGTGGATGAGGTGCGATCATTCATGGCATTGGAAGGTTATTACAGGAGGTCCATGAAAAACTTTTGATGCATTGCATATCCTATGAAATCCTTGCAAAGGAGAGGTAATAATTTCGAATGGACAGAAGAATGTGCAACTAGTTTTGAGAAGCTAAAGTAGTTGTTAACCAATGGTCTAGTCCTTAAGGTTGAAAATCCCAATAAAGAGTATGTATTGTGTATAGATACATGTAAAAGAGGACTTGTTGGAGTCCTTATGTAGGAGGGACAGGGGGTGTTCTATGAATCTAGGAAGTTGAGTGAGCACAAAAGGAACTACATGATTCATGATCTTGAGTTATTAATTATTATTCACACCTTGAATATGTGGAGGTGTTATCTTCTTGGAAATATATTCGTATTGATGAGAGATCATAATGGGTTGAGATACATGTTCGGCCAGCCGAATCTAAATTCTAGGCAAGCTAAATGGTTGGATACCCGTAGCGAGTTTGACTTCGAGATCAGATACATAAGGGAAAGGAGAACCAAGTTGCAGATGTTCTTAGTAGGAGGGTATAGGTGAATCATATCGTAGTTATGAGATCTTATGGGACAGATTTGCAGGATAATATCTTGTAGGAAGGACAAAGGGATGAAAATTATATGGATATTATGAACAGGTTACAACAAAGTACAGGTACATGTGATTAGGATGCAGGCTATCATCTCAAGGCAGATGGTTTGGTGATATTCAGGGACAGGATCTATGTGCGAGATTACAATGAGTTTAAGAAGCTTATCTTGAGCGAGTTTCATGTCAATCCATACTCAGGTCACCCAAATATTAGAAGATGTTGATAGTGCTGAAGAAGTTACACTATTAGCAGAATATGAAGAAGGAATTGGCAGAGTTCATGGCTAGATGTTTGGATTGTCAATAGGTAAAGGAAGAATGTAAGCATCCAGGCGATCTACTACAAACTATTCTGATTCCAAAATGGAAATGGGAGGCCATTTCCATGGATTTCATTATAGGTCTTTCGAGGACAGTGAGACAACATGATGCTATTATGAAATTGGTCGACAAGTTGAGCAAGGTAGGTCAATTCATTCCAGTGTAGACTAGATATTCAGCTAGTGAGGTGGCATAAGTTTTCATCAGGGAGATCCTGAGATTATATGGTGTTCTGAAGAAGATTCTGCCAGATAGGGATGTGAATCTCACTTCCATGTTTTGGAAGGAGCTATTTAAAAGTTTGGTTATAGAGTTTGACTCCAGTAGATCCTCTCATCCACAGATAGATGGACAGATAGAGAGGGTCAACATGATCTTGGAGGATATGCAGAGGATCTATGTGATGCACTGGTAGATAAGATGGGAGGAGTATATTCCATTGATTGAGTTTGCATACTAAAATGGTTATCATGAGTCATTGAGGATGAGTCCTATCAAGGCATTATACGGGTGAAGTTTTAATACTCCAATTAGTTAGAGTGATGTATTGAACAAAGTAATTATTGGACAAGATATGTTGGCAGACATGAAATAGGAAATGCAGGTTATAAAGAAGAATCTAAAGGTAGCACAAGATAGAAAAAAGAGTTATGCGGACTAGCATAGGACATTGAAGGAGTTTCAAGTTGGGGAGAATGTGTATTTGCACATCAAGCCCAAGAAGAGCTCTTTGAGGATTGGATCATGTGCCAGGTTGACACCATGGTATTTTAGGCCTTTTTAGATCCTTAAGAGGATTAGACCAGTGGTGTATCAACTTTCGCTACATCCAACAGTGAAATTCCATGATGTTTTCCATGTTTCATTACAAAAGATGTATATAAAGGATGTTGATCATGTTATTGATTTTTCTGTATTATAGGTGGAATGAGAAAGAGAATTCTAGTTGAAGCCTCAGTGCATATTGCAACGGAAGAAACTCATGATAAAAAACAAAGCCATAGAGAAATTAAAGTGCAATGGAAGCACTTTGGTCTCGAATAAGCTACATAGGAGATGGTGGATCATATGCGAGCCATGTACCCTTCCTTGTTTTCCGATGGAGGCAAAGCAATTTTGGAATAATGTTTGGTATATGTCTGAAATATGTTTTACTGATGTTTTCGTATATGTACATATGTATATGGATGTAGATACCACCATAAGCTAAGTAATAAAGCTCCAATAAGCAGTATGGTTGTTATCTTGTCATGTTTTCATGATGTTTTGCTTTTGAGTAGCCCATTTAGTATAAATACTACAATGAGCTGAGTTATAAAGCTCCATAGGGAGTATGTTTATTTTTTAGTGGTTTTGTTGAGGTCTTGGTGTGGTTTAAAATTGAGGATGATGTTCCCCAAGGGGGAGGGGTCTGTAACAACCCTTAGTTAGAAGTTCATGTAATAAAGGTTAATAAAGGAACAATAAAACCATGTTCAAGGGACACTTATTCCAAGATGAATGTTGGGCAAAGATATCCTAGTGGGCATCACTGGATGTGTTTATGGATAAGGGAAATTAGAAAAGGAAATGGCTAAGGCATTAAAAAGGAAAACATGTATTTTTGGCAAATTTATTTATGAAAATGAAAGAAAATAGGAGAAAAGGAAGGAGAAATATCATAGGTTGCATGTGAGGAGGAAAATGAAGAAAATACAGGCCTCGTTGATAAAAAGGCTTTCGAGGATCAGTTTATAACTTTTTTTCAATTTAGTTTTGGAGCTCTCTCATTATTATCTCTCTCTGAAACTCTTGGACACTTATAGTTTTCTTGGAAAATTCTAGATTTGGAGGAATGAAGGGAAAAGAAAGCAAATGAAGGACAAGGAAAAGAAAGGAAAGAAAAGAGAAAGAAAGGAAGAGCATGATCAAGCAACTTCAAAATAAATAATTACAGGTAACATATTGTATGTGTGATTTCCTAGCTCATTTTGACATGCATGGATTTGCATGTTTGCATTTGGTTCCCTGGCTGTCAGTGGCATGGTCTTGCTAGGTTATGATAGTGGATTTCAACCTTGCCTTTCCTTTTTCCAAATAGCCATGATGTGATGGGATTTTTTTCTCAGTTTTGAACTTTAGAATTGTTGGATGGTTTTGGAATCTGGGGCAAAGGTGGCCTTACAAAAACTCCCAAAGGCCTAGGAATCCCTTGACTAGTTTTGGATGGATACACAGTGAATATTGAGGGTATAGCCTCAGTTTAAGGCCTAGTGATCTGGTGTGGATTTCAGTAAAACCCGAGAGACAAGGAGAGAGAAAATTCTCAAGAATAGTGATAGAGTCTGAAGGTATTCCAAGCTCAATTTTGTTTTGTGATCTCAGTGCTGATTTTGGTGAGATTAGAGTTTGGTGAGGCTAAAGGTGGTTTAACCTCTAGATTCCCTTGTTTTCTTTTTGATAGGTTTATCCATGATATCCCACATTCATGCTTGGAATATAGCATGGGGGTTACTGGCTGAAAGAAATATATGGTTCAAGCATGTTTAGGTTCAAGTGGTACATGGAAGTCCCGAACCTCATTGACTCTTTCCTATATTTAATAAAAGCTAAGTTCTCTTGATTTTGTACTTTTTATTATGTTGCCTTAATGGCTCTTATCTCATTGTTATTTACATGGTTTAATGCTAGTTATAAGCATGGTTATATGACTAGTTATAATAATGGTTATTTTATGTATTTACTTGTAACTAAAAGGATAATGGCTACAAGACCTAATTGATGCCAAAATAGTTAAGGAAGGAGGGTAGCTATCCTTCTTGTCAAGTCTCATATGATTTATCAATCATTTATGCTCTGTATTTTATTCATGTCTTGTATATTGCATTTATGCCAATTGTTTGAAAAAATGTCAGTCCCAGTCCGGGATGGTCAGGCCCAATCCTAGAGTCACTTTTAGTTTTCCAATCTTGTTATCTTGTAAATTATGGATTCTGAAAGCTACAGGGGATTTTGGGTAGTGACGTAGATTATGGGCTTGAAAAGTGGCACAAATCCTAGAGCCACAGGCACAAGACCGAGCAGAAAAGTCTCCAGTTGCACCCATGCTTTTCTGTGGGAGAGTCTAGATCCTCCGGGACTCACCCTTGTCCATAACAAGGGAGAATATAGGGGATTAATGCTCTAAAATTCAGTGGGACCCTGGGACTATTCATTGGGATGATTGAGAAGGCTTATGGGAGTCATGTAGTAGGTATAGAAGGTTTGTGTTGTGGGTTTCTGTCGATTCCACTTCCTTAAGGTCACCTATGAGGTTGAGTATTTTCATAGTAGGCACTCATCTCATGTTTACCGTGGGTAATATGGTGAAAGTCGGTAGATAGGAGGGGACGCATCATTACACTAGACTCACTACACAACCAAAAAAATATAGGTTTCTATTAGTACTTAGTTCTAGCACATATGATCTTGCTTTTGATATTTACATTAGTTGATAGAACCCAATACAGATAGCCAAGAGTCTACATGTTTAGAAATTCATAACTATAAATCAATCATTTTTTATTTAAAAACCTATATTTAGATGCTAGCATTGGCATTTTGATATGGTAGGATGGTATGGTTGAATGATGTGGGATGCTGACTTGGATTATGATGTGGCTTATGACCTGTCATGATGGCATGACCAAACAATATGACATGTTTTCCATCACGGAGACGATTTGTAAACTATTTTAGCAAATGATGTGGAATCTTGGTGGTTGACCTATTGCCCCTAGTGGAAGTTTGAAAGTTTGAAACTTCCATTAATAAGATTCTTTGGAAAAAATGGATGTGCATAATACCCAAATTGGAGACATTATTTATAGACTATTAGGTGATGGGTGAATGCATGAACATGGGTTACACTTTTTGGCAAGCACATGAAATGGGAGGGAGAAAAATGCATATAAACAAAGGTATATGTTAGCCCTTGATTGAGTTGTTTGAGGGATTAAAAATAAACCATCAATCGAGCTCTTATGTAACCCATAGTTACATAGGAGCTCGACTGAGCTAATTTCTTTAAAGTTCCTACCAAAAACACAATGGGGAGTTTATGGTTCAAAGGGCTCAATGGAGCCTTTTCTAACCATGCGAAAGGATCGATCAAGGGTTTGTTAAACCATCGATTGAGCTATTTAAAATTTTAACTTCAGTGTTATATCAATATTTTTTAAACATTTGATCGAGCTATGGAGGGCCTAAAAAATGGAGTTTTAGCTCCCCTTTTGTAGAATTCTCTGCAATACTATTTTGTACCTTAGTGGAGTTCATCATGTGATGGAGTTCACCATGTTGGTTTCGTGAAGGAATCCTCTATCCAATGGTATATTAGTTTGACATTTTAAATATCATATGATACTTTTTATCTAAGTTATTTAAAAGATAATGCTTGAATTTTGTTGGAAAATTTCAATGGGGCTGAATAAAAAAATCAATAACATAAAATATACAAAACGAATTTTAAGAAAAATACCAATATCTTCGTTTATGAGTGCTCTTCAGAAGGGTACATTTGATTTTTGAATTTATTTAAAGATTATAAAATAAATCTTATGTGAACACATATGTTTGCAAAAGCAATTGAAATATTAATTTGCTAACTTTGAAAAATAATAAAAAATATTATTTTGAAATAAAAAATATATTTTCTTTAGTATTCATAACTTAGTTCTCCTATATAGATAATGTTTATATATATATTATATATATATCTATCTATCTATCTATATATAATATATATATATATATATATATATTATATATATATATATATATATATATATATAATATATATATATATAATATATATATATATATATATATATTATATATATATATATTATATTATAATATATATATATATATATATATATAGATATATATATATATAGAATATATATATATATATTATATGCTATGTGAAAAACACACATACCTCTTAAGATGTGAAAAAATATGCAAGTACATGCATTTCATTTAATGGAAAATTGACAAATTATATGACACTAATTTTTTTTGAAAAAAATATCATTAGGACAACAACATAATTCGATAAAAGAGTAAAATTTGAAATTTCATCTCCACATTTGGCCCAGACGTGTAACCTATCTTCATGGATTCACCCAGATATTGACCTTCCCATCTCTAGTCATATTTTATATGGCATGGATTGGAAGCTTTTAGTCACTATTTCCATTAGCTTTTTCACATTTCCCAAGAGAACCTGGAGTCGAACTCCATTAAATATGGGATTTTAATTTAGTTGAATTTTACAAAAAGCTAAGATTCATATTTTACACAACATCAAACATGTTTTCTTGTAGAGGTGGCATGCCTCAGTATCGACTATACTATGCGACATCATTAGACATGTGGATAACACATGGCATTCATCCACACATGTGGCTAACATGTGGTATTCCTCAATGCTAACACAAGGATGGATGAATTCCACCACATGTCTCATAATGTGGCATTATATAGGGTGGGACAAATAATGTCATATGTATGAATGATGAATGGATATGCATTGGTAAAAATATTTCAAGGGTCATAACTTTGTACTTAGAACCCATAATGATGTAAAGTTTATATGATTGGAAATATCTATATTAGAAAAGTATGATGGTTATTTTAGAAATGAGGTATGAGATAGGTATAAGAAGAGAGTTGTTTTTTGATATCACACCTTGATAAATTCACCTTGGGGGTTGGCTATGTTACATTAGTTATATCAAATTTAAATGCAAAGGCATGTTGAGACATTCTCCCTCATTTCACTGAGAATCCTACTTTCTTCCCATATATTTTTGGTTGTTTAGCATTCTTGTGAGTGAAAATAAAAATGTTCAAATGTAATTTCCTTTTCTTTACTTGGTAAACTTTGTGTTGAGTTTACCCCTTAAGAGGTAAATATTTACTTACTATTTTCTTAGAAACAAGATTTACTTACTTCACTGAGGGAATGTATTCACATTAATGTTTATAATAATGTGTGATAGGTCTTCTCCACTTCGAATATCTAGCCAAGTCCAAATCATAAGGAATGTGGAAGAATAATTCAATGTAGAGGATTGGTAAATTTTAAACCTCTAGATAGCATTCCAATATTGGAAAATATACTAAGCATAGGAAGTACATATTAAATGATCTAGAAATTGAGGCACAAATTAAAGGATGAAAAAATGGTAAGTATATGGTCTAGAGATGAATTATGTGAGAAGTTTCTCCACTTCCTCATAAATGGAAAATAATACAATGTCCTAGATATAACATTGACAAATGTAGAATGTGAAAAGGAAACCAGGGCATGGTAAAATGTGAAAAGGGGAAAATGCAACCCGATAAGTGATTACTAAATAATATTTTCCTTGGGAAGTGGTTCTAATACTTGGACATGGATATTATTAGTACATAATAAAGTTTATGATGAGTGAGCCTAAAAATATTCAATATAAAATGGTAAGAATTTCCATGGTAAAAAGGATTATGTAATAAATATAATAATCTAGGTTATAAGACAATTTTAGTAAACATAAAATTAACTGACTTGGGGATTGGGAAATGACATAGGATGGATAGGTGGCCTTAGTGGCAACATTACACACACTTGAGGTGATGCATGAACCCTATTTTCCATATTAAATGTAAGATGTTAGACGTATGTTAACTATAACATGTTATATTTTGACAAATTTTATATGGATGAGAAGTTATTAAATAGGATGAATGAACTAGAATTGAGGCTTTAAATGACTAAAACATATTGAAAATTATAAACCGTACCTATTTAAGGTTACCTAAGGGGTCTTGATTTTCCTATTGAAATTAGGGTTAGCATGGTATTTATGAAATTTTGATAATTACTTTTGATGCACATCTTATTTTAACTTATTCAAATATATCATTTAGCAATTATATTTTAGAAATTCAACCATAAAGAAGAGTGGAAAATTATATATCACAACACACAAAAGAAGATAATATTTACCCTGGGAAAACCAGCAAAGGGGAAAAACCCAACAACCTTTTTTAATAGAGAAACTCTTCTAGTTCAATTAGAGACAGACTTAAACCTATTGTAAAACCTATCTTTCTTCTCCAATTCAAGTCACTCAATCTAATCCTACACTTCACTTTTCTTGTCTAATGCAAAATTTCGACCCTCCTGCAATAACTAGTTTACCAAGAAATTTCAACCCTGCAAAAATAGCTCGAGTAACCCATAAATTTCACCCCCCGCAACAATTTTCCTTATAAAAATATAAACCAAAGAGATAGATACTAATCCACATGTTAATGCTATAAAAGAGAGAAAATGGATATCTCATCCTCCTTCTTTGTCTTACTTGTGCAAAAAATGTCCTATGTGTGAGGATGTCAATGCCCAAATAGAGGAGGTTGAGTTGCATTATATAGTATTCTATATTGGGTGAAGGATGTGTCTCTTGAACAAGGAAAAATTTCTTGGAGGGAAGCCAAAATTTCATTTTTGGAGCCAAAAATTATATTTCAAAAATTCAAAGTTTCATCCTTAAAAAACCTCAATGTGGCTTTGACTCAAAATAAATTTTCCTTTGGCTGAGGAATTTATAAATATTATTGAAATGATAATACAAATGCGTCAAGTAACCAAATGTACATTATGAAGACTATCCATAGTTACAAATTCAACACTCCCTCTTAACTAGGGAGGTATTCGTAATCACTATCTTATTTGTTGTCAAATTGAACAAATTTCTCTAAGGAAAAGGTTATCCATGATTACAAGCACCATAATATGTCATAAACATCAACATCAAGATCAGTCCTTGAATCCCATGGCCTTTATCTAGGCCATAATTTTGATACCCTCAACTAGCAAGCACTCAATCACCCTTCCCCATGAGCACTCTCAGAAAAAATCCACTCAACCCTTTTCTAGTTGGTGATCGCATCTAGATGCTGGGAGGATCTCATTCCACCCTACCTGGTGTATGATAATGGTCTAGTACCTCACTCCACCTTTCTCAGTGTGTGATCAGGTTCTATATGCTAAAGGAACCCACTCCACCATGCCTATAGTGTGATCAAGGTCCAAGACCTCACTCAATAATTCCTGGTGTGTGATTAGGGTCCTCCAAGAGACACTCAGTCAACACTACATGTTGAGACCTCTAGGTCTCTTAGACCCATTCTTCTTTTCAAGAGAATTTTCATCCATGTTGAATACATATCAACCCTCCATCTTAATAACAGGGGTGATCTCCACAATCCCCAACTTGTATCTGAATTTCACAAACTTATCTCTTAGCAACAACCTCACCAGAACATTATTTGTCTCCTGATCAGTGGAGAAGTAATTCAACCTTAGTACTTTCCTCTGTTCCATGTCACATATGTAGTGGTACTTGATCTTAATATGTCTCGAGCTGTCATGGAACATGATATTCTCTAAAAGATTCAGATAGCTTTGATTATTGCACTGTGACACCACCGGTTCAAACTTTTGGCCGAACAATCCTTCAAACAACTTTTGTAGTCATATTTCTTATCTATAAGCCTCATTGGTTATGATGTAGTCTAATTTTGCATTTTTGAGTGCAATAGGCCTCTAATGCCTACTCATCCATGATATAATAGTGTATCCCAAACTAAAGCATACTCTTGAGGTACTATTCCTATCTTCAACACTTCCTGCCCAATCAGAATCCATATATCCCAGAAGTTGTAGATTATTTTTTGGAACAAATCTCAAGCCATAATTCATTATACCACACAAATATCTCAAAATGTTATTTGCTGTGATCCAATTCTCATGTCTCAGTTCAACCTAGAGCTAGATGAATATGTTAACAACAAAGCATATGTTTGACTTGGTGTTCACTAAATACATCGATGAACCAATTAGCTATTGGTACATAGATGGATCTACCAATGTAGAGTTGGATCCTCTTAACTTCTTGAAGCTTCTCACCATGGTAATCACCATGGATTTTCAATCTAATATACCAAATCTCTAAAGGAACTCTAACAAATACATTCCTTAACCAATGAAGGCTTTTCCAATTTTCTACAACACTTCTAATCGCAAGTAATATTCCATTAACCCAAGATCCTTTATATCGAACTCATAAGCCAATTTCTCCTACCATTGAATGATAAGCAGATTGACACTTGTAAAAAACAAGTCATCAATATATAATAATAAGATCAAAGTTGCATTCTTCACAAGGTTAAATTAAATGTTTGGATCAACTTCACTCTTGCTAAATCCTAGTCTCATCAGATAGTTATCAATATGAGGATAACAAGCTCTTAGATCTTGCTTCATTCCATACAAGGCTTTCTTCAACTTGAAAAAATGAGATTCCTTTCATAATACCTCAAAGCCTTGAGGTTTCTCTATGTACACCTCTTCCTTAACCGCACCAGTGAGGAATGTAGTCTTGACATCCATTTAGTGAAATTTCCATTCCAATGAAGTAACAAGAAAAATGATGGATCCAATAGAGGTGTACTTAACAACTAGAGAAAGGTCTCATCATAGTCTTCTCCCTATCTCAAGGAGAACCCTCTAGCCATGAACGACACCTTTTATATGTCAATATCATCACATGCAACATTATTAATCTTGTATATCCACTTAGATGACTTCCATAAGCCCTTGTCACAATCGCCCATACATCATTCTTAATGTTTTACTAGTATTCTTCATTTGTAGCTTCCTTCCATACCTGTTGGCTAGCTAATTTTTCATATGTGGAAGGTTCTTGATCAATGAGTTTTGTGATGAGAGTTTCATAGTTTGAGAACTTATTATCTTTCGTCACCTCTCTAAATGTGTCATTAAGAGTTTCATGTCCTTCCACCTCTCCTAATGTTGATGTAAGCCATGTTGGTCTCTTCTTGATCTCTAGAAATATGACTGGTTTTGCTAGATCTTGAGGCCCTTATAGCCTTCTAGCACTTTTTGTAGAACTTGAATGCTCCTCCCTTGAGGAATCTCACTTCACTTCATATTAGGAATTCACAAGGACTTCCTTAGACTTCCAATATGTCACTTTATAAATGAATGTCACATCTTATATAACCTCAATTGATCCCTACTCTGGAATGTATACTATGTAAGCCTTCAATGATTTGTTATATCCAACAAATATGCCTTTCTTTCCTAAAGCATCAAGATTTTTCCTCTTATCCTTAGGAACTTAAATATATGAAATACAACCAAATATTCTCATGTTCCTAACATTTTTATTCCTTTTAGATAAATCTTCATCAGGAGTCATACCTTCCAGAACTCTATGAAGACTTCTAATTTTAATGTAGACAATTATTTGTGATTCCTATAAATCATGTGTCATGGCCTTAACTTATTATTCAATGGACCCATTCTTTCATTTTTCTACACCATTATGTCATCATGCACTAGTGCTTGACATTGTTGACTCATATATCTATACAAACATCGAGCATAAATTCCAATAACCCTAGCATCATCTATACTAGATCCCTTGGACCAAATAAGTAATTTTCCATCCAAAAAAGCAACTCTATCTCCTTTATATTGTAAACAAGAAAGAGAGACAATATTATTTTTCAAACCTAGTACCTAAGGAACACTGTTGAGATGTACATTGTTACCATATTCCAACCCTATCGATGCCTTTCCAAACTCGTTTCATTGCATAGTTGTTATTATCTCCGAGTTCAACCCTTTTATATAGTTCCTTTTGTAATATGCTTGATAGATTCTAATGCCCTAGATTCATGTTCCTTGATGATCCACTATCTACCAACCACATGTCATCATTATTTTCAAAGGAACCTATCAGAAAAGAATAGTAAAAGTAATCATTTTCACCTTTGAACTGCTTCGGTTTTTCATCTTCAACATTTGTTGTGGAAGCATGTTGCTTCTATTTTCTCTTATTGTTATTAGCCATGTTAAGAAAATATCTCTCTAAATGTCCATATTCATTACAACCATAACATTGGATCTTTGATAAGTATTTCTTCTTCTTAGAGGAAGAAGATCCCTTTATTGACTTCTTGTGGTCAGGTCCAAACTTCCTCTTTCCTCTATTCTTGAAACGAGTTGTAGGGGCTTGAAATTACTTACCTTGATAATCTATAGATATCAAGATGGCTTCTTCTTTAGCACATGATGTCCATATTCTTTTAAATGTAGGAGCCTCCTTTCAACTATTTAAAATTTCTGCAAAAACATCCCATGACCTACAAAGACCATTGATTGTTGTAATCACTAGTTCTTGATCGAGAATGGATTCTCCAATTACTTGTATTTGATATTTTATTTGGAAAATGTATAAATATTAAGAAGCAATAGTGTCTTCATAATTAATCCTTTTGTTTCCAAGTTCATTCTTCAAGCTCATTGATTGACCTAGTTTCTTGACAATGTAGAGATTCATTAGGGAATCATACATATTCTTTGAAGAATCAAGTTTTGCAATATAGGGAACCAAATTATCCCTAATGGAGTCCACTATAATAATCATATCATTGATGTCATCCTCCTTGAACTTTGATTTTCCTACATCATCTTCTAGTTCAATAACCTTTCCTATCACAATGTCCAACACCTTATTCTTGGTTAGAAGAATATTTATTCTAGCTTTCCAAGCTCTAAAATTAGATGGTCTCTCTAGCTTGTTTTTCAGATTTCACAGAAGAAACCATAGAAACCAATATGTAAGAAGGGCTTGAATAAAATTATTTCTAGGGTTTTTCTAAGGTGATCTCAATGTTCCCTTGTTCCTTCATGGAAGATCTAATACCATGTTGATTTTCTTAGTGAAATTAGGGTTAGCACAATATTTTTGGAATTTTGATCATTACTTTTGATGTAGATATTCTTTTAACTTATTGAAATATATCATTTAAAAATTATACTTCATAAATTCAACCATAAATAAGAGTGGAACAATAGATATCACAACCCACAAAATAAGACAAGATTTACCTTAGGAAAACCCATAAAGGGGGCAAACCCAACAACATTTTTCAATGCAGAAATTCTTCTTGCTCAGTGAGAGACACACCTTGACATATGGTCACACCTAGCCTTCTCCTCCAAGTAAAGTCACCCAATCTGATCCTGCACTTCACTCTTCCTATCTAACCCAAAATTTCATTCCTCCTACAATAGCCAGTTGCCCCAAAAATTTCAGACCTACAACAATTACCCTAGTAACCAAAAAAATTCACCCCCCAACAACAATTTCCCTAGAAAAAAGTGAACCACGGAGAGAGAGACTAAACCACAAGTACGATTTCAAGTGAGAGAGGAAAGAGATATTTCAACCTCCTTCATCCTACTTCATCCTTCTTGTCCTTCACTTGTTGGCTTAAAAATTGTCTTATGTGTGAGAATGTGAATTCCCAAATAGATGAGGTCCAGTTGTATTTATATAATGGTATGTCCTATGTGAAAGAGTGTGTATCTTGGCCAGGGTTGACTTGAATTTGAGGCAAGTTGACTTATCACTTTTGGAACTAAAATTTACATTTCAAAAATTTAAATTTTCATCTTTAAAATTTTTGAATGGGACTTTATCTCAAAAGAAATTTTCCTTTTGCTCACACATTTCTAAATATACTTTTCAATGATATATAAAAATACATCAAGTGACTGAATCTACATTATGAGGACCAACCCTAGTTACAAAGTCAACAACGGGTTAGTTGTGTTAGGTTGATGATATGATCTACCATTATAACCACTAGGTGCAGTAGCATGACCTTTGATAGATTCCATCTATGACCACTCTAAATTTTGGATGCACCATATCTTTCCCTGATGTAACTAGGGGTAAATTAAGGTTCGAATCAAGTATCTTATAATATTTACATAACTTTATTTGCTAAATGATTTACCCTAAAAATCTAATTTATATTAAAAATTATAATATATATAACTAAACATATATTTAACATGTTTTGTTAGAAAATAATGTTATCAATATAATAAGTATACACATATATACCTACATTGATTATTAATATCTTAAATGGAAGCTTATAAATTTAGTGATGTTGATTGTAGTTATTTAGATTTATTAATAATTTCTATTTACAAAAATTTGTATTTTTTATTGTTAGAGATTTTACAAGAATAAATCATGTTATGCTTACCTAAAATATTTTTAACTATGATATCTATACTTTTAACTAATGTGGTTCATCATTTTGTTTTGATTATGAGCCACATTAGTCAGTTCAAAATGTTGACAATGTAATGGATCTAGAAGATGAATCTTTAAACAACTTTCCTCATAAAAGTATCAGTTCACAAATTAAATGGTTGCTAAATGTTGGTAGACATCAATCCATAAAAGGTGATGCATGGCAACATAGTCACTAGCACACAAATTTGCAAAAAGATATTACTTAATTATTAGCATGAACCAAGTGATTACAAAAACATTTAATTCAATTTTTATATGAAGTGACATAAATTGAATATTTATGACCTTATCTTAATGATTTTGTGTAGTTGATTTACACAGAATCCAAAAGCATATTATTTAGTTCTTAGCCCAAACCAAGTAATTATAGAAGCATTTAATTCAATTTATGTATGAAGTTGCATGAATTGAACCTTTATGACCTTACATTATACACAAAACTAAAAGAATTTGAACCATGAGTGATGTAAGAAATGCTCATAAAATTATTATGACAACATAATGAACCATGCAATCCAAATCTTTGCACCGAGATCCATGGATAATTAGTTATGAAAATATTGTTATGAAAAAATGATTACTCTATTGTCTCATTCAAAGGATTAGTTGTTTCATCTTTGTTTCCAACACATCCACTTATATTTCTTGCAAATTTAAAACTAAAAAATAAAATATGGTTCTTGTTATGTTGCTATGTTGACTATATGCTTCTACGATATGTAGCTTCTATTGCATTACATGCAGAGAATTAACTTAGTTCTATCAAATGATATTTTTTTATTAATTAAATAAAAATTTATTAAAAATAGAAATGTGTTTTACAATAATTATTTTCCTTCCTTATAAATTGTTATCTCTATTTTATAAATTCTTAAAAATATATGGGATTAATAAAATCAAGATGATGGTGAAGGTGGGTAACTTCAGAGAACACCAAACTCAGCTAAGCATGTCTAAAACCATTTAACAATAATCTATAAATAATTGTTGATAAAATGTTTGAAGAGTCCATATGTTGCAATAAGAAATTAAAAGTTTATTTTATGGACCCATCATATTTAAAAAGTATTTTCTTTTTTATCGTTAAAAAATAAACACATCTCATTGTAAAAATAAGCTTTAGATAAAGTAAAAGGGGTAAATTGTCCAATAATCATCACTTATTTCATATGAACATAATTCAT
>APFE030279974.1:399646-422863 GCA_000404065.3 Pinus taeda | reverse complement strand
TACATCTGAGCCATGTCTCTTCGTTTTAGAATTTTTCTATATAAACCCCACAACTGCTCGGATTCAAAGCATCCGCGACTTTCTTGCTCATCGGTTCAGTGCTCTAGGATTCCGCAACCATCGTTTATTTGCTTTTTACTGTGGGAAACTACAAGTCAGTCGCGACGGGGCTCCCGGTGTGGATGTTACGGTTCGGAATGGACGTCATACGCTTGAAGCAGCGGCTTATCCAGCTCACAAATTCCCTTTTCCAAGAGGTAGTGATCACTTTTTTATTTAATTTTTGTTTGTAAGGGTTTTGGGTTTTTCTGTTCAATTTGTGGGTCAAATTTTATTGTAATTGAGCTCAACAGATTTAGTACATATGATTATGTTGAGAATTCTGTAAATGGGTAGTTGAATTATCGAACTTGAGTTGCAGGGATTTCTAGATGAGCAATTCACACAGTTGCAGCAGTTGCAAGACGAGAACGACCCGGAATTTGTAACCGAAGTTATTTCGTTGTTCTTTGAAGATTCTGAGAAGCAGCTCCATAACTTGGCAAACGAACTGTATGTTTGTTAATTGTGCACTATATTTCATTGTTTTTTTATGTTTCTGAAAATTTTTTGATCATGCAAAACTATTTTAAATATTTTTAGCATGTAAATTTTCACAGTTTAATTCTAGAGAATTTACCAATAAAAACAATTGTCCTTATTAATTTGAATTCTATTAATGTCTTGCAGCGATAATGACGCAATTGATTACAAGAGAATCGATGCCTATGTGCACCAGTTCAAGGGAAGTAGTTCGAGGTATAAATCTATTGATGATTATATGTCGGAGATAATTCCTCCAAGTTACACTTACTCAGTTTTAAGCTAGTTTAAATGCAATCTAAATTTAAGATCTATGAGTCATACTAGGGTTTTAATTTAGTTTAGATGCAATCTAAATCTAAATTTAAATGCATCGGTCTTACTAGAGTTTTGATTTAGAAAGTGTTGATTATTTAGTTGATATAGCATATTTAGGGTTTGCAATAATCCCACCATAGTCCCACCGCTATTTAACAACTCATATCTAAGTGTGTTATTCCATCTATCATTATTCTGTAATTATATATTACAATGATTGAACAATGTAAGAAACGTACACATCGCAGAGCTGAAGTGGTTTGACATTTTTCACATCGACAGCGTAGGGGCGCAGAGAGTTAAAAATGTATGCATAGGTTTTCGTGCACTTTGTAATGACAATAACCGGGAAGGGTAAGTGACACAACTCTGGAAACAACTATATGCATCACGTTGTATTTTTTGTTTTTTGATGTTCTGCTGAGCAATTTCAGCGAAATCAATTTGGTGCAGGTGCCTTCAATGTCTACAACAACTCAGGGAAGAATATTATCTCTTGAAGAATAAACTGCAGCATCTGTTTCACGTATTCCGGAGTCAGAGCCCGCGGTTGTGGGGAGCTACTTTCAGTTGAACATGCATTTTTTGAATTCATTTTAGATAAGGTAGGATTTGGTTTTATCCATATCACTGACTGCATTCCCATTGTGCTATATTTAGTTGAGTTCTTCCATATCAATGGACATTGTCCTTTGGTTTTCTTCTGTGTAATTTGTTAGCATATGGAAGCTTCCACGGATTTGAAATAGTAATTCAATATCATAACTGAGGTACTCGGTAATAACAAGGCCTTGCTTGACCCCAAATCGCATTCCAAATCAAGTGCATAATGGCAGGTGGAATGTTCATCGAAGGCGGCAATAGCCGAGGGGAGGTTCACCCAGGCAGGGTAACAGTGTTCGTCTTCTTCTCATGCATTGTAGCCGCCACTGGAGGCCTCATCTTCGGTTATGATATAGGAATTTCAGGTCTGCATTAAACTGGCATTATAATTTCTTTAAACTCGCATTATTTCTATAGCCCTGAACTTAGAAGAACATAATGAAATAAAATAATTTTCATATATGCAGCACACTGTAAGTTGGCGTCTTTTCTTTACCTGTGTTATATATACTGTCGATACTCATTCTAACTTTAAGTCTTCCCTGTATACAACAGTTTGCATGGAATACTTGTAAGATCCGTTCTATGGAATCTTATCTTTACCTTCAGAATATAGGAGTATCATAATATGAATAATGCATATAGTTTTGTGTTCGTGCATCAACATGAATACTCACACCTTCAGAATATAGCAGTATCATAATATGAATAATGCATCTAGTTTTGTGTTCGTGCATCAACATGAATACTGTGAGTGCTGAATGTGTATTCATACATTGTTGACCACAATTTGCAGGTGGCGTTACATCCCTCGATGACTTTTTACATAAATTTTTCCCTAGTGTGGAAAGGAATATGAAAGAGGCAAAGACTCATGCTTACTGTAAATTTGACAGCCAATCATTGAGTGCATTTACTTCATCACTGTACATTGCTGGTCTGATCGCATCCTTAAGATATCCCCGATGTCTGTATTTTCCGTAGAGAGCCCGTCGTTCTTCTAGTTTCTCTTCAATGAAGAATATCAATTTTCTCTTGTTGCTTCCATTTTTTTTCCATATGCAATATTTCTTATGTCAAAATTCATATAGATATTATTTAATAATATGGCTTTACCGATGATAAATTCTCCTCTCATAACATGGACAAGAGGATTAAATTCTCTAAATTCAAGTACAAGCTCCAAAATCTCATCACAGAAGTTATGCAACTTCGAGTAAAATGAGGCTCCAAAGCTCTTTCTGTTTTTTGCATACCTCAAATGTACGCAAATTTCATTGATTATGTTATTTGATAGGAAAAAGAGCAAAATACGAGGAGAGACTGAGAAATTCTCGTCTAGGTCCAAACAATTAGAGGTTCTGAGTAAATACTCTTTAGTTCGGGTTATTCGGGTTATTTGTAACTCCTTTCAGTACAAAGGTATTATCCCCAATGAATTTCCTTTGCAAACATGTATTATCCTTTGTAACTTATTAGGTTTAACTCCTTTCAATGAACTGATTTAATTTATTATCTTTCAATGTGCTACTATAATTTATTATCTTGGAATGCATTTCAATATTTCTCCTCCCAAAGCATTTGCTATATTTCTCCAACGCACCCCAATATCTCTTAGCATACTTTATTATCAATTCAATTTGGCAGCAAATATTATAACAACTTTTAACAAGTTCTATCGCATGACTTTAATAGGTTATTTAAATACATATCCTATTCAATGCACCTTTATATTTGCTTCCAACATATTGTCAACGTATTTATCTTTCAACGCACTGCTTGTTACATATTTTCTGCAATGCCCAGCTTGGATAGTTTTCAACACAGCCTTTGATGGATTCGCAATCCTACTCTTAAATGGGTTTTAATGTTGCCTTTCCATTGTTTTCAACGCACTTTATTTTGATGTAATTACCGATCCTTTCAACACATTTTGTAAATTTTTGTTCAACCCGCTGCTATTTTATATATTCACTGCTTTAATATATTGCACAAGTATTAATATATCATCTCAACATAATGCATTGCTTGTATCATCCATTCACTGCTTTAATATATTGCACAAGTATTAATATATCATCTCAACATAATGCATTGCTTGTATCATCCTTTCAATGCACAACAATGTTCTTCAACGAATTTGCAATATGTATTCAACACATTTCAATATCTCTTCAACACATTTTAATGTAATATATTGCATTATTCTCCAACGTATTGCAATGTAATATATTCTTCCTCAACTCACTATGTGACATATTCTCCCTCAATGTATTTACTATATTTCTTTTGGCAGTAAATAATATAAAACTTTGCATCATTTATCAAACCTTTTATTCGTTTCCTGTGTATGGTTTTCGACTCAATGCAATGTCTCAATGTATTTACTATATTTCTTTTGGCAGTAAATAATATAAAACTTTGCATCATTTATCAAACCTTTTATTCGTTTTCTCTGTATGGTTCAATGCAATGTCTCTTTAATGTATTGTTTTTATTACCCTTTCAACACATGTTGAATTTATTACCCTTTCAACACATGTATATTCAACTCACATTTTGATATATTATTCATCACATTGCTCGTATATCCTTCCAACATACTTTTAAATATAGTCTTGGCATGTATTTGATAGATAAGACCTTTTGTAGATGTATTGTATTCTCCATGTATTGTATTCTCCCCGTTTGTGCAATCTTTGGAGTGTTTGGTTCGAATATAATGTTATTTTATTGTTTATGCAATGTTGTTATGTCTTGAAAGTATGCAAATTCAATCCTCATTCACTTAATCAAATCATATAGGTAAAGAAGTGATCAACCAATACATTATCAAGAAGTGAATTTATTGTTAAAATTCACTTATTAATAATGAATATGAATATATAGGTAAAGAAGTGATGAAGCAATACATTCTCAAGAAGTGAAGAAGTGGATTTATTGTTAAAATTCACTTATTAATAATGAATATGAATGTTGGAAATTGCACATTGTTAACCCTAGCACTCTAACTTTGGACCAATTAACTCTCTGTTAATGTTAAGGTATGCCCTCATCAAGTTTTTGTTATTTTGTTTCCTTTGTAATTTACAAATTAAAGCATACCAACAGTTACTATATTGTTCTGTTTGGTCAATCGTCAAAAATTAAAAGCAATCACATCTTTTCTCGAAGTTTCTCAAATTATTGTTGTTCTATCGCTTATTTTTCAATGCTCATAACTCATGACAATCCAAGTGATGTTATAAAGTCAATATACAACATTAGGCAACATGTTTAACTAGTAAAATATAGATTTCAGTAGACAATATATTGTTATTTTATTTCACAAATTCAATCAACAATAATGTTAACTTTCAGAAATATTCTTAAAGTTATGGTGCATTTTTTCATTTTGTCTTTCCACTGCTTCTTTTTGTTAACTTGCAGAAATATTCTTAAAGTTATGCTGCATTTTTTCATTATGTCTTTCCACTTTTCCATTTCCAATTCCTTTGTTATTTATAGATATGACTTGTTGCTAGAAATTCCCTGCAGAGCCCGCAGGGACTACCGCCATGGAAGTGGCTCCTTGTCAAATAAATCTTGGATTTTTATTTGTGTATATTACAAAAAAAAAAAAATTGTTAAAGTTAAATCTCTACCATTCACTTAATAATTATATATAATTAAATTAAAATTCTTAAAACCAATTCTAAAATAAGCATACCTAGGGTTGGAATTTCAAAAAAAAAGTCACCATTGACAGTTTTCACACTTTCTTTACTAGTTTCCTAATATCAAGTAAAGATTTTGACAAACTTTAAAATTGTATTTAACTAACAAATCACCCAAGGGAATTATCAAATTCCATCCCAAAACATACCTATTAACATAATTATAAAATTAAACAATCTCAATCTCGACAAATATATACTCTCAATGTCAATATGAGAGAGAGTAAAAGTAAACGTTTATTTCAATAACGATCTACACATTTTTTATCTTTTTACGAAGCAAGATCTCTGCACAGTTATAAAATTAAGCCATCTGGGCCTTGCCAAATAAATACAATGTCAATTCAAGAGTAAAGGTAGCTGCTTATTCCAAAAATCCTGTTTATGAAACAAATGGTGTAGGAATTATTTGGTTAAAAAACTTCACAATCATGTGATATAGTATAACTGGGTTTAGCTGTTGACGAGGTTACCAATGTCATTTCCATTGTTTTACTTAATCACATATTTGACTAACCCAGGGATATGAACATTTGACAGGTAATCGACCCAATCGATGCATTTTACATCGAAGTTGAACGCTTTCAAGTCTTCTGCGGAAATCTTTTGCAATAGGCGTTCAGTATTTGTTATGTCAAAGCTGATATAGCCACAGAATCAACCATCTTATTATAATGGTGACAACAGATAGAGAAAAACAGTATAATGCGTGACGAAATGAGAAATTGAAAAGAAAAAATTAGCGACACTACCTTCCCTTAAAGAAGATGTAAGGCGCGTACAATTCTGCTAAATACATGATAAAGTTGTAATTTCGGAGCATACGGTCGTAACGAGGTGTAAAACGTGCTGTGAAGATGGAAATGACTTTGTTTACTACACCAATCACCTATTCATAACCAACAACCAACATCAACATCACTGTGCTAATTAATCGGTAAAAGTTAAAACTATACTGAAAGCGAAATATTGAAACTAAGATGATGTATTAGCTTGCCTGAAGAGGTACTTTGTAGCGTTGTAACATGTACAGGCGAAAGCTGCTCATGCTCTCCAGAAAGAAGACCTCTTTTACGTGAATTAGTTTTCCATCGTTGCTCACACAAGGATTCCTTGAAAAATAATTATATGCCTCATCCTTTAGAAGGGAGCAAGGCAATGGATTTTCTACGGATGATGCGACGTGATAAATAAACAGATCATTCTCGTAAGCATGTGTCGCCATAGCTGCTAGCATCTGGTTTACCACCATATCTGCTGGAATCTGTTGATCTCCAAACAAATAATGTCAACAAACAATAATATGCGGTTTATTTCTATAGGAGGAGAGGGACGTTTTACAGCGCGATAAGAGATCGGTATGCCTCAAAATATATATATATATATATATATATATAAAGGAGTAGAATAAAATTAACTAATTCTATACGAGTGGTTTTGGAACAGTTTAGTGAGTTGTTTGTTAAAAAAATCTAATTATATTAAAAAGATTATATGTAGCGGACAAACCACGTCTAGGATGAGCTCTGGATCGGCCATGAAGCAAGAGAGTCGCCCCTTTCCGTATGCTACTATAAAGGTGTCCATGGTTCTGCATTACATTCCCGAGAAAGCATGTCATCATGAGCTTATGACATTCATACTAATAATATCAATGCGAAAAATGGGTGGTGATGGAGACTCTGAAGGAAGTGTCATAAATAAAAATGGCTGAGGACCTGGTGCCTTCCATCCAGCCAGGGAAGGGCTCTGCCAATGTACTCTCAATAATGGTCGGTCGGACGATGACCACGGGAAGGTTTCCCCTTGCGTTGTCCAGTAACATCTCTCCCATAGCTTTGGTAAATGAGTAAGTATTCGGCCACCCAAACATTTTTGCCCTGCTCAGATATCCATACCCAGTGCGTGAATGATTCTATTCTGATTTATAATTTTAGAATGAATTCATTATATATGACATGATATTTTAATGTCAAAACAAAAAATAATCTAGGAAACATCTAAAATGAAAAAACTGAATGCAATGGCTTCTGAGGGAAAAAATACCTTTCTAAACCCAACTCTTTGAGCTCTTTAATGGATTCTTTGTGTGGATGAGAACCCATGCTACTTGAAGCAGTAGGTGACGAGTTCATTTGTAACTTGGCTAGTGTATTATCCAGCAAACCGAATTCCGCTTCAATATTTAGGCTCAGAGGTGGACCATTTTCGTCATCCAGTCCATTGGCTGCGGTCATAGATACTCCCATTTCCAGTTGGCTCTCTTTTATTCTCCCACTTCCATGCCCAACAACGTAAGCTTTTGTCGCATTACAGTAAGATCAGTTTATCTTAATTTTGAAAGCATACATATATACTCGCATTCTTAGATAACGGGATGATAAGGTTTATTGTTAAAATAATTTAATTACTTTTGCTCGAGTAGTTGGTTAAAATTAGAGAGGGATTTAAGTTGAGTTAAGTTATAGTTCAATTTAGTGTGTGGATGTATGTCAAGTTATTTTAGACATGTCCTTAGTTGGGAACATATAAATGTCTATCACTGCAGTCATTGTAATAATTAAGTTTTCTGTAATTAATAGAAGAGTTTTTCCAACAAATTGATATTAAAGAGAAATTATAAAAAAATCAAAGAGAACCAATTAACAATAATAGGTAAATGAGAATGAAAAATATTTTTCCCTCTTGTTTGAACTATATATTGAGTGCATTATAAAGCTGGCGGGCCCAACAAAAAAACAAATTACAGGTCGCAACCTTTAGGAAAAATCAACACAATTAAAAATGACTAAGACAAAGGATATCGAATCGGGTCATGACTGTCGTAAATCAATTAAAAAATTATGGTGAGGAATTTAAAGATCCAACAAAAGTTGAGAGGGTCCTCAGAGCTTTGTCTACCATATTTGATATTGCGGTAGCATTCATAGAAGAAGACAATGATTTGACATCACTAACTGTTGATGAGTTGATGGGATCACTTCTATCAAATGAGGCAAGGATGGACAGAAATATGGATTCCACTTTAAAAATCACTTTCAAAAGTTAGGTTTCTATTTCATGAGACAGAGGTCAAGGGAGAAGTAGATCGATAGGCATAGGACAAGGCCAAAGGCCTGGTGGTTAGAGAGATGGCCGAGAGGAGCATGAACATGAAAGTGGAAGCAACTGCAAAATCTTAAGCAATAATCAAATATTTGACAAGTTAAAGGTGATATGTTATTATTGCATAAATTTGGTCACTATGTGAGTGATTGAAAAAAGAGGATAGCCGATCAAGTGAACCATAGAGCTAATATCACTACAAAGAGTACTAACTCCATGTTCTTAGCTTGTCATACCATGCATGAACCTTCAGATAATGTGTGGCTATTAGATAGTGGTTGCAGTAACCACACGACATGCAGAAAGAATTTGGTTGCAAATTTGGATCAATCTGTGAAGATAGAGGTAAAGTTGGGCACTGACAAGACTGTGGATGTAGATGGAAAAGGAGTGGTCAACATGCTAACCAAGAAATGGGAGTTAAATAAAATCTGAGAGGTATATTATGTTGTTGGTCTCAAACATAATTTAATAAGCATTGGTCAATTGACACAGAAATGATACAAAGTTATATTTCAAGAACAAGAATGTGTTATACATGGCAATCCCTAAAATAAGAAGTTGATAGCAAAGGTGCAGATGACGAGGACCATACTCTTTCCTCTAGTCATGAATTACAGTGATCATGTGAAGTTTTTTAAAATTACATTTTCTAATGATTATTTCTTATGGAATTTTTGGTTTGGACACTTGCACTTTTTTCATTTAAGATTGTTGCAACATAAACATATGTTAGAGGATTACCTCCTATCAAAGAACCTGCTAGTACTTGTGAGTGTTGCATCTTGGGAAAGCAACACCGTGAATTTTTTCCAGAGGGAGTTGCATATAGAGAAAAGCAACCTCTTCAGCTATTGAATACGTACTTGTGTGGACCTTTGAGGACACAGTCAATTGGTGGAAGTTGTTACTTCCTCACTTTCATTGATGATGATTATAGTAGAAAGACTTGGGTTTACTTCTTGAAAGAGAAATCTGAAACTTTTTCAAAGTTCAAAGAATTCAAAGACTTAGCAGAGAACCAAAGTGATCGACAGATCAAGGTATTGAAGTCAGATCATGGTAGAGAATATGATTCAAAGGAATTCCATGATTACTACAAATGCCATGGAATCCTAAGGCAATTTACAACTGGATACAAACTGCAGTAGGAATGGTGTAGCAGAGAGAAAGAATAGGACAATTATGAACATGACAAGAAGCATGTTGAAAGGAAGAAACTTGTCTAATGAGTATTGGGTAGAAGCAGGTTCATGTGCTATTTATGTGATCAATAGATCTCCTACAAAGAGTGTGATGAACAAAGTACTAGAACAAACATCGTCAAGTTTATCTTGCAGCATATTTCATCTCAAAGTGTTTAGATGTGTAGTTTATGCACATGTGCCTAAGGAGCGAAGAGGCAAATTCGACGGTAAATGTGAATAATGCATATTTATTGTTTACAGTGAGCAATCAAAAGCTTACAAATTATATAACCCTATCATTGAGAAGACCATAATTAGCAGATATATTGTGCTCAAAGAACAAAAGTCGTGAAATGGTAGTATAGACAAAACAATTGATGTACAAGTGCCACTAATGGTAGAAGATGATGTAGCAGAAAAGGAGCAGCAAGAATCACAGGTGAAGACAACAAATAGAGACATGCCAACAAGGACTGTAATATTTTCTTAGAAACGTTTATCTTCAAGCACATCAGTAGATCAAGATTCTCCCGACAGTAAATTAGGTGATGACTCAACCAATGGTAAGAAAAAGATGAGAAGTCTGAAAGATATTATCATTATTTATATGTTATTTCAACTTTTTTGTTTTTTTCATTCCAACCTTCTTGTTTGAAGAAAAATCAGAGATGAAAATTGGGTGCAAGCCACAGATGAAGAAATTGAAGCTATTGAAAAGAATCATACATGGGATTTGGTTGATTTTTCAAAGGACAAAAATTTCACTGGTGTGAAGTGGGTGTACAAGACAAAGTTGAATAGGAAAGGTGAAACTGACATATGTAAAGCAAGACTTCTAGCAAAAGGGTCCTCACAGCAAATGGGAATAGATTTTGGAGAAATGTTTGCTCTAGTAGCCATATTGGATACTGTAAAAGCAGTTCCATCCATAACAACTCAAAACGATTGGAAAGTATATCGGGTGAATGTGAAATCGACCTTCTTGAATGGAATTTTAGAATAAGAAATTTATGTGTAGCATCCTCGAGGTTATCATCTTGAAGGTAAATAAGATAAAGTTTACAAGTTGAATAAAGTGCTCTATGGATTGAAGCAAGCACCTAGAGCTTGGTATAGAAGAATTAACAACTACATGATTAAGAATTGATTTTGCAGAAGCAACACTGAGCCTACCTTGTACACAAAGGTAAATAAGCATGGACAAATTTTGATTATTTTCTTATATTTTGATGACATGATTTTTACAGGTGATCTTAAGTTAGATGAATTTAAAGAAGCCATGAAGAAATAATTTGAGATGACAGATCCCGGTCTTATGAAATATTTTCTTTTCATAGAAGTTAAGCAATATGAAAAAATGAATTTTTATTTGTTAAAACAAATATGCCATAGATTTGCTAAAAATATTCAGGATGGAAAATTGCAAACCTTTCCCTACATGAGTTGCAACAAGTACAAAGTTAAGCAAAGATGGTTAAGGATTATATGTCAATCCAATTCTATTCAAAAGATTGGTTGATAGTCTCATGTATTTCACAGCTACAAGACCATATATTATGCAAGGAGTAATTTTGATTTCGAGATTTATGGAGAGCCCAAGAGACACACATTGGAGAAAAAGAAAAATTATTATGAGATACATAGCATGAACTAGAGATTGTGGTATAATGTATGGAAGCACATAGTAGAAGGATTTGATTGGATATATAGGTATTGATTTTGCAGGTAGTTTAGATGATAAGAAGAGACCTTCTAGTTATATGTTCCATATTGGTTCAGGTGTGATAGCTTGGGCATTTAAGACGCAATCAATTGTGACACTTTCGTCAACAAAAAGAGAATGTGTAGCAACAACATCAATAACATTCCAAGCAGTGTGGTTAAGAAGATTATTTAATGGACCCAAACAGAAACAAGAAACAACAAGGATCAACAACGATATATTATGACAACACCTCAGCGATTGAACTATCCAAGAATAGTGTGTTTCATAAGAAGAGCAAGCATATTTCTACTAGATATCACTTTTTTAGAGAACTTGAGAGAAATGGAGAACTTCACTTGAAGCCTTGTAAATGGAGTGATCAATTGGCTCAGATATTTAATAAGCCATTGGCAAAATATGTGTTTGAATTTCACAAAAGAAACTTGGGTGTTGTTATCCTAGCTGAGATATAGACCAACAATCATGTTTGATTTGTCATGAATCATGTCTTAGTTTAGCGTTCGTAATTAAGGGGTAGTGTTAAAATAATCTAATTACTCCAGCATGAGGAGTTAGCTAAAATTAGAGAGTCAGTTAACTGAGCATTGAGTCAAGTTGAGTTAATTCATAGTCGAATTTATTGTGTGGTTGCATGTCAAGTTATTTTAGACGAGTCGCTAGTTGGAAGCATATTAATACTCGTCACCAGGTTCATTGTAATAATCAAGTTTTGTGTGATCAATAAAATAGCTGCAACTCTTGTGTTTTGTGTGTGAAATTTGTGTTTTAGCTCCTTTATCTTTCTAACATCTATACCATAGTTACCATGTTTAGATCCAAATTAGAATTTGGAATCGAATTAGATAAGATATCATAAAAGTATGAATTAAAATTTTAAATTCAAGAAAAATTGGTGAGTACACATTTTTTTTTTCTAACAATGATATGTTTTTGTTAATTTTTATTTTATTCATTTTTGATGGAAATAGTAATTAGTCTCATATGAAAATTTAGCAAGATCTAAGTCTAGTGATGCATGAAGGGATAAGTTGAGTTAAGTGCACTCCAAATTTAAAGTGTCACTTAGCTGAGTTAAGTGTGATTAAGGTTGATTTAAGTATACATTTGGAGAAGTATAAATTCATTGTGTGTAAATGTTAAGTTATTTTGGGAAAGTCACTAGTCAAAGTTTGTGTGATCAATAAAGAAGAATAACAACTCATGTGTTTTGTACATGTCAAATTTATGTCTTTCCTCCTAATCTACCTTACGATCAAATTGGTATCAAAATTGAGATTAAGTTTGAAGATTTGAGGAAAATGTTTTTTTGTGAAAGAGACAAAGAGCCTGTGGTGCCGCCCCATATCACGATATGGTAGTTGTTGAAGAGAAATTCATTGGGTAGAGAGATTCAAACTGGAAAGACCGCACGCAAAGTAGTAGCAGGCGCGTTTAATTGGCAATAACATATCCAACCGCGTTATTCGGCACACACACGAGATTTTGGAGTGACTCCTCCCTTCTTCATCGTAGCTAGCTATAGCCATAAAATAATAAAGAATGAATTTTAAAGGAACAAGCGACAAAAGTCAGAGTACAAAGTTCGTTAAGAAAAGTAAAAAGGTTCATTATGGTTCACTAATTTCTTGAATGGATATAAAGAGTTCGAAAAAGGGTTTATAAAGGGCAAAGTGAGATTTGAGATTTAAAAAGTGATTTAAAAAAATATTAAAATAAAAGGAAGAGGGTTGTATTTGATTTAAATTTTTGAGTTTAGGGTTTCTATAGGTTTGCACTTTTTTGTTTTGTGAAGCATGATAATGTTTTAGATAAAGATTGTGTCTTATAAGACACAATCTTGAAAATCATATTTGTTTTAGGATATGTAAAAAATATTGATTAGTATGATTGGCCAAAGGTTGAGATATTTAAGTTGGAGAATAACAAAGAGAATGTTTATAAGAAGTAATGGTTTGTGGAGATGAGAGTGCATCTCTCTTGAATCTAGAAACAACTGATAAAATTGATGAAGTTGAATTTTTTAATGACATGGAAGCTCAAATAACCCACCATGGTATGGATGAACATTATGTTGATTATATGTGATTTCTTTTTTTAAACATGGATTGATTGTGACAATATGGTAAGAGCTATGTTTGATGAAGAATTGAAGGTTGAAGTTGTCACTGTAGCAACAAGCTGAAGCAAAATTTGGAACTACTCATGAAGTAGTATATGATCTATCATCAATTAAGTAGTATATTATGTCGCAGCAATTGATGATCAAGAAGAGGATAAAGTGATTCAAGAGTTTTTGATGAGAATACCCACTATCAAAATAATAGTGAAAATTAGTTTCAATGAAGTTGAGAGGTAGAGAAGGAAGAGGAAAAGGACAAAGCTTTCAGTGCAAACCATAACAAAGATGTTCTTAACATTATTTTTGAATCTGTAGGTCTTCAAAATAGCATTGAAGTGGAATTTGAAAACAAATTTGTTAATAAAGTTGATCCAAATTTGAAGCTCATTGAATTATGGATTTAGAAGTCAATTGAACAGGTTGATGATATTTTAAAAGAAATAAGTGGAATAAAAGAATTAAATGAAGTGGTGAACAAGAAAAATGAGCCTAATTATGATTTTACATGTAAGCCTAATGATGATATTGAGTGTGCAGACTCATGATGAAAATGAAGAGAAGGATATGGAAGTTTGTGTAAACAAGGAAGAATGCATTAAAACCATTTTTTAGCAATGGAGTCAAGGAGAGATAAAAATATGTTATCAAGAAATATGGTAGAAAGGAAGATAGGAATATGAAGCACACTAAGCAGAGTAGAAAAGACAATTTGAAGATAGAGAGTTGTGGCAACATTACAAGTTGAACAAATCTTTGAAGAGGAAGTTGTATAAGACATGATCAGATTATTTTTCACCACAAATTCAAGACAAATCATAAAAACATTGCAGCATCAACAAGTAAAGAAATATGGAGCCTACATAAAGAATGTGCAACAGAGAATGAAGCAATTTGAAGGATAGACTTTCTAAAAGAAATGAAAAAGAAAAAGAAAATTGTAAAAGTTTTGAGTCATTGTAAGCCTAGCTGGGACATAGACCAGTGAGCATGTTTGAGTGATGATTGAGTCAATTTTATTGAAAACCTAGTAGGCATACTTGATAAAGAGAAAAGGGTATGTCCCAGTGACCTGGTCAATACAATGGACAAATGGGGTTTTAATTTCTGTGAATAAACGGCAAAACATGCATTTTCAAACGAACGAGATCAAATCGTATTATACGATGTTCGAATCGAATCACCAAATTGGTAATTATGATGTTAATTAATCTTCAAATCAGGAGAGACTGTGTAATTAGCATGAATTGTTGATCTTAGTGAGATCCGTTGGAAGCTTGATTCACTCTATTGATCAATATCTCAACCTACCTTGGCGGATCATCTACTTACCGAATTCCACTATGTCATTTGTTATATCTATTTAATGGGAGACACAGGAATAGAATGCTTGTGCCCTTTCCTGTAAATCCTTTTTAGCATGCTAAAAATTGTTTAGTAGCTTTTTTTGGGGCCACAGGACCATTTCAGAATTACATTATAGCAGTTATGTGATTGTTCAACTGATGAGATCGCTGTATCAGATTCATATCAGAGCAAACCATAGTGACTTTGAGGAGATTCCATCTAAACTGGGGAAGACGAGGCAGGAGCAATGTGAGGTGAAAAGAAACTATGTAGGTAATTCCAAACGTTACAGGTAATTCTGTTTAGGTTGCCTCAGGAGGATTTTGAGGAAGAGTTAGAAGTTCATAGGGGTTGGGTTTGAGCCAAATATCCCATGGAAAGGCCCATTGAAGCTATAGCATGGAGAGGCGTACAATTGAAGCCATAACCAGACAAGGAACCGAAGTTGAGGTTGAAATCCATGATTTAAAGGTGAGTTAAATTCAGAATTGTTCATGGATTTAAAGGTGAGTTAAATAGCAAGAGGATGATGAACATGCAACAACAAGATACATCAATTCCTTCCACTTTCAACTCCTATATAAATTTATTTTCGCTACAAAGTGAATAGGTCAAGCAAACTGGTAGCCAAATGGGGCAACCCTAATTTGAATAGGGAATTAGAATAGGGAAAGATGAAGTTTTCCTAAACCTACCAATGAGGAAGAACCGGTTGATATCGTTAAGCCATATTTACAATATAGGGTAGCCTTTAGAGTCTACCTTATATATGTACTTGACCACATAAGGTGATATATTGCCTTCAGAATCTTAAAAGGTGATAGTAGCCCAAGAATGAGATGAATAAGAGCTCTGGGATGGATCATGGAAGAATGTAACATCTCTTTTGATCCCCAGATTTTGTAAAATGTAATTAAAACCAATGATGGATGATGGCTACTAAGATTTTTCCCATGTTTTATTTATTTATTTATTTCTAACGCTGAAGAAGAGGGAAATCAACACGGTTCTTGGTTAATTAAATATATTCGATGTGTCAAAGAAAGAGAGATGTAGTCACAACATATAAATCCAATTTATTATGCATGATAAACATAACTGTAATGAATCCCACTTACCGGTCGAGACGTGCAGGAGGATTTGAAGTTTAGGGCATCGTTTGGTGAATTCCACAACATTTTCAGCTCCGCGTGTATTGACATTGAGTGAAACGTCATATCTACGCTTGCTTGATGTTAGGCAATAAGCACTTAAATTATATAATTGGAACAATTACAACTAGCTATGAACTCAACCAACCTGTCATCAAATGCTGTACTTGCTGCAATATTTACAACGGCGTCCAGAATCCCCCAAAGATGCTCTCTCGTGCTCTCTTGGTCAATTCCAAGATTATGATCTGCTGCAATGTCTCCCACTACAGGGACAACTTTCTGGAACACAAAGTTTTCAAAGTTGTCCCCATGTTGCCCCCTCAAAGTCTTGAACAACTCTGCTCCTATAACCTGACATTCATAGCGCAAGAAACTATTTCTTTACTGAACGATAACAGTAGTCATATATTTAATCCATGGATGAATACAAATAGTCCAGCGATTTCTTACTTCGTTTTTAAATCGGAGTTTGGCAGATTCCAAATCTTCCGCTCTTAACAAAACAAAAATGCGTCTAATCCCGGGCTGCGTACGCAATATTTTCTCCACGAAAACTGCATCAAGTAAACAAAGTGCAATTAGCATCATTGTCAGCGTGAAAACCAGATATAAGTAAGAATAACATTACTGTCTCAAATACTTTTGCCGAGGAAACCGGTCGATCCAGTTACTAATATGCTCTTGTCATTGAGAAAACCTAGAACATTTGACGCCATAGGTCGCTATGTGCTCTGCTAATATCAAACAACTCCAAATAAGAATACCAGACGGGGCGAACAGTCCCAGGTAGTATTTATGAACTAGTTTTCATATAGCATGCACGCTGATTGAAGTGGGCGCAGTGATCAACCTTATATAGAAGAAATTCACCGCTTATGTCGGGATCTCTTCAAACATGAGAGAGCCAAATTTCCCACCTATAACAAGGTATCTCATTCCGCCCTTCAAGTTTCAAAGCTATGATACGTTAACACTTGTTCAAAAGACAAAGGAACCAATATATTTATTCCTTTCTTATTTAAAAATCAACCCAGCAAGTTATCTCACTAGATTAAAACAACAAAAAATTTGGAATTCATATACATTTTTTTTTTATGTTCATCCACAACAACCATCGATCACAACGAAAAGACAACCATCGATCCCAACGAAAAGACAACCATCGATCAAAATATAATATCTCACTCGGCGCGTTTCCGCAGTCAACATACAAAATTATTGATTTTGTATTGATGTTTAGTGTTCATCTATAACAAACATCAATTCCAATGTAAAGCTCACCTATTCACAACGGGTGTTCGGTGCCGTGACTCTAGCAATCCACAGTGTTCGGTGGCCAGCCGCTCCCGTGGCATTCTACTAAACCTTTTGACGTTACATAGCATTTGATTTAGTTTCGTTTCACATTTTATCAAATGTATTATAATCTCTTATGAATTAGCTCTGAAGTGTACGTAACTTAATATTCATTTACTTTCATATATCTTTTCATGTTAATTTTTAATTTTTTGAATTATAGGAGCACAATCATATTAATTAATATGGTTGATACACTTTAGTATAATTATATGTGCGTTTACATTATGAAATAGATATATATATTTAATATAAATATTATTATGATATTAATAAATATATAAATAATAATAATATATATAATAAAAATAATTATATGTAAATGAGTTGTTTTTAGTGCGATAAATCATATTCTAAGTGTTTTACTTATTTTTCAGAGTGATCAATCCATATGCAGTGAAAAAACGAGTTTAAATAGCACAAATTAAGATTTCACCTCAATTTTTTTCATCCAAAAAGTCGCACTAAAGACAACTCCTATTATAATTATGATAATAATTAAAACAATTATAATGACATTTTAAAATAAATACTATTATATTATAAAAATATGATCCTACATTAGTGTCCATTGTTGATGTGTTATTACTTTTCTAATTGCTCGATGAATTGAAGGAAAGAAGATATAAAAGAATCCTAATAAGAAGTCAAGAACATCACAAGTAATTATCAAGTATAAAGAAAATATTTCTGCCTTTTCGATTTTCTAACATGGTTTTGAGATTTGGGGAAGAAAAAATAAAAATGCAGTCTCGAGCTTTATCTGTAAACCATTCAAAAGGATTCTCAGAAAAGGAACCTACTATAGTCAATGAAAATGCCTAACACAATCAAGGGAGAGAGAAAAATTTAAGGATCCTCAAACTACAGGTCTTGGAAGAAGAGGATTGACCTCATCCATGAAAAGAACAAGGTACTAGACTTGGTCAAAGGAAATGTAAAGAATCCTATAGATGACTCAAGTGATGCTGAGAAAGTAAAATTCGTAGAATTAGAATTGGTGGCCATGACTCTAATGATAGAAGGAATAAAAGACAATCGTGTACCATTCATAACCAACTTCAATTATGCTCAGGAAATGTATGCATCCTTTTCAAAGTTATTCGCTAGTAAGAGCATTGGCCAAATGGCAAGCGTGAAGAATGAACTAAGGACCATAAATATGACTAAAGAATTTATAGTGGCCTCCTTCTTTGTGAACATGGTGATAATCAGATATGATCTTTTGGCCATTGATGTAATTGTTCTAGACAAAGAACTTGTGATTACTGCTCTATTAGGATTTCCACCTACTTGTGGTGTTGGTACAGGTCTTAACAGTTGGAAGGAAGCTCCTACTTTAGAAGAAATATGGACTTCCTGTAGTCAAGAAGAATTGAGGATCTCTCTACTTTCCAATGCTGAAGGAGTATCAAATACCTACATTTCTCAACACAAAGGAAGGAAATAGAAAGGACCAAGGACGGAAGTAGACATGTCCAAGGTATAATGCTATCAATGCCACAAGAAGGCTTACTATGGGAGTGACTATCCCAATAATCCAAAGAATAATAAGAGAGATAGATATCATGCTAACATTGTTGAAGAAGGAGACCCAAATAAATTCAAACCTGGAGAATCCGATATAATTGATTTACACTATTAAGTCTTCTTCGTTTATTCTTAGATATTCTATTTTTCATTTTTAGAATTTATAGGTTTTAACATGTTTTTAGAAAATGCTTTTTCTTTTGTTTTATAAGTTTATAGGTAACCCTAAAGTTTTTGAGGGATCCCCCAACAACTCCCAAAGATAGGTATCTCATTTCCTTTAAGTTTTGGTTTCATGTACTGATTTAGTTTTGATTATGTTGAATACTAATCACCATTCTCCCTCTATTGTCTTGATAGGAAGACATCTCCTATATCCTCAAGGAGTATGGAAGGAGCACCCAAAGATATGGTTTTTCAAGAAATAAAACTAACAAACATTGATTTCTTTATTGTAAATGTTTATTCATTTGATAATCTATTACTAACATTTTTGTGTATATCTATATTGAATCATAATGTTTCTTGTTTTGCATGATTCATCAATTGATAAATATACCACAATCATATTCTTAAATGATTTTATAGAACCGTAGATAAGTTCTCTAGAAAACCATAATTTGAGGGTATGTTGACAATGTGTGAAACTCTAGCCTACTTAGGGTTATTGTGAAATGCTATTTGAATTTCCTTTTGATGATTTCATGGTTGGTTTTTCGGTATGATCATGAAATCTTAACTTATTAGGGTTGTATGATGTTTTTATGACATCTCGAACCTTTGAAATTTTTGAAGAATAGGGTGTTTTTTGCTAAGTTATGAAACCCTAGATCTTTAGGATTTGGTTGAGTCTATAAGAAAAACCATTGTTATGTGTTTAAAGTGAGATCCTAGGAATGAAGCTCTAGGTATATGTATGTCATCGAACCATACCTTGGACTAGGTCAGTATATGTCTAATGCATTAATTTTTTCTGACATATGATATGCTTATGCATGATAACAATTTCTTACATATTTGTGTTGACCTAGTTATTGATGGAGATAAGTCTTAGATATAAGTCCTTGTCTGAGATTCTAGGATGATGATACTTTGAAATCTAGGGTTTTGAAGATAAACCCTAGTAGTATTTAAATTCTCTAGTATGTGTGATACAACAATATGAAATCTATTTATAATGATTCTTGAGATTGTGAAAATCAAATTCTAGGTTTTTGGAGTTAAACCTTAGTAGAAGTAAAAATATCTCATGTATGATGACAATGTGGTAATTTAAGATTTGTGTAAGATGATTGAAATTTGAGATTTAGTTGTGATTTGTTGATTCTATGAAAATCTAGGGGTTGGAACTAACCCTTTTGGAAGTTATTCATGTTGATGACTAAGTTGTGGTTGGTTTTAATTTATTTTTTTATGAAATCTAGGATTTGTAGGAAACCCTAGTAGAAAGTCTAACATATGAATTCTGAAAGTTGTTAGAGGAAATGCATATCGATATTTGTTTGAATTGTTTATGTGGTTTATGTTTTAGGAGGGTATGTCATACCTTTGGAAGAAACATTGAAACCCTCGATGTAATGAAAGTTTTTATGAAGTAAGCTAGGATTTATGACAAAGTCCCTAACGATATGTTGAAGAGTATATGCTTCTTGTTTGTAATTAAGTTAGGGTATATGATATGTATAAGGTTGAAATGCTTCAATAATTGTAATATGAATAACTTCATTCTTCTATAGATTTGGTTGTACTTTCTATCTAAATTCTACAGGTACACAATCTTGAATATGGTGAAGATGTTCGATGTGAATAGTGATGGCAATAATAACTCTAATGAAATAGTTCTAAGCCACAAAATATTCTATGATGTCGAAGTAAAGAAGTTGATATCATTGGGTTAAGAGGAAGCCTGAATGAGAAAGATATCCCTAATATTAAGAGGGATCTTGGTTAAAGGGAAGCTCCTTGGTTGAGAGGGAGGGCGTAACATAGTTTTGATTAGAGAATGAATTTTGAATGATATGTTGCTACATGAGAAGTAGGAAAGTGTATGATTGACGAACCTTCTGTAAAGATTCAGCCGATAGTCCTACTATGAAAATTTGAACATCAAGTTGCCTGGAAGACCCCACAAGATTGTATTTGATTATGTAGATATGAAAATATATTATTTATTAGGGTTGTGTTTCTACAAGTCAATCTCTCACATGTTGGTTACTGATTAGGTTGATTGGGAGAGATTAGTTATCCTTGGTCTACTAGATGAATAAGTGTTGAGGCTTTGTGAATGAAGCATTTCCTGGGAGGGCATTTGGCTCATACTTTGTGTTGATCTCTAGGACCCGAAGTTGGAAAAATATGGTGTTGATTATAGATCTTTTTTTCTGGATACACACCTGGATCTTTGGGTTGGTGGTTAGCAAGTAATCCTAATGCTACTTATAGAGGATGAAAGATTGAGTGTATGTTATCTCCACTTAGATAGATTTCCTTGGCTAGGAATCTAGTCTATGCCATTGTGGTGAAGAAATTGTTGAGAGACCGCTTGATAGATTTCCCTGGTCAGGAATCAAGTCCATATCATTGCAGTGCCTAAAGTTATTCATGGTTCATATAGATGAGATCTTCCTTGTACTTGTATATGATGAATATGTCCTTAGTTAAGAGGGAGTGTTGGAAAATGTAACTAGGCTTAGTGTTCATTTAATATATTTGAGTCACCTTGTAATGTGCATGTCAAAATAATGAAGAAAATAAATTGTTACACTGAAATTTGTCACCATGACTATCTGCAGTTAATATGGCTCCATCAATAGTCATATTATCCTCCTTGTCAAGCCTCATACCTCTGCTCTTCATGTCAAACTTCAAAAAGAGAGAAATTCACTTAAAAACATGTTTATCTCTAGGTACGCAGGTTCTCTCTACCTTGCCTGCGTGTACACATCCCAAACACATTGTACCTGCGTACTTGTATGCTCTGTAAGCCAAAGGATGGGTGCGCACCCCTGGAAAGGTCAAAAGGCACGAGTTTCATCTTTAAAAAGTTACTTGCGGTCACTTCTAGAGCCTTCTAGAAGAGTGTTTGACGTGTATTGAGCGCTCCAGATGGTTCATGCACCCTATGATAGAGGAACTTATCCCATCAAGAGAGGAGCTACCCCATCCAAAAGAGGGAGTATCCCATTGATGTTGGAACTGAATACCTCTAGAATACTATAAATACAGGCCTTGGGCCAGAGGAGGGGAGGTTGAAAGCTGAACATTCTAAAGGGTGAATGCTGCTGGAATTAGGACTTCCATTGTTGACTTGTGAGGAGAGATCACTATCCTTCCTTGTTGCCATATTGGGAGTGGGTGAGCTTGTCAAAGTAGAGGAAATCTCTTGCTGGACCCTGGGAGGAGCTTGCACAACACCAAGGCTCAGGTTGTAATGGGTCCTTTTTTGTTTCCTTAATACAAATAAGTCCATTCTTCTCAATGATTTGTTGTTAATGAATTATTTCATGTACTCCTTGGTCTATGTGATGAATATGCTTTGTTTATGAAATATTCAGGTGTTATGTAATCGTTTGCCTTGTTAGTGTATGCAGGTCTTAAAGTGAAGGAGGAGCTCATCTGGATCAGCAAAGGCTGGACTGCTACAACAAGCGTTGGACCTAAGGTAAGATCGGAAAGCACTTGATCTCTCATAGAATAATGTGTGTTTAGAGAAGGATTGTTCTTGTTTGGTTTGTTTGTCACTAGAGAGTCTTAGACTCCTAGGGAGGTTAGGTTTATCCGTAAAAATAACTCTTTCTGCATGACAAATTGGCGACTCCGCTGGGGAATCCATTGATGTGATTGATTTTTCCTTTGAACATTACTTTGATCTGAAAAGAGTCTTGTTTTTTCTTTTTGGTTGCTTGACTGTGTTTTTGGGTGGCTTAGCTTAGGGTCAAGTTAGAACTTAGGTTTTCTTTGTTTTACAGTAGTACGCACCCTCTACGTTAGAGACAGTGCGTACTTGTACACACTGTATCTGTGTACACAGAGCGTGCACGCACCTGGTTAAACAGGCTGCCTCCGTACCCTGTTAAAATTAAGAAAATTCCCTTTTTTATCACTTTTTCCTTTTAAATTTTGTTTTTCTTAGTCTTCACTGCCCAGATCCACTTGTTGACTGTCAAAAATCTTCACCTATACTTGTTCCATTAGTGTCGAAAGTTTTAGTGAAATTCCTTGAGATTTTAGCCTTAGGGTTTTGGTTTTTATATTGGTCCTGTAGTGACTTTGGGTTTAGAAGTTGCAAAGCCTTAGATATCTCTGGTTTTTTCAGTCTTCTTAGGAGTCGGACAAGTCGCAAAATCTACCCTCGTGAGCGACCTACCTTTGTGTTGCCTCTTTGCAAAATTTCAATAACTTGTTCATTCAACGTTGTGAATTTCATTTTCAAAAAGAACAAAAAGAGATTGAGCTTTTGTTTTGATTAGTTTGTGAT